>CAJQZJ010001241.1:511394-529882 GCA_907164525.1 Lophiomys imhausi
GGTCTAGCCTGGGGCTGTGATTCCAGTGCTGGGGAAGGCCAAGCACGGTAATTATAAAGACTTGGGGTCTAGCCGGGGGCTATATGAGATTCTGTGTCAAAAACTAAAAGGGGGGGGGGCTGGAGAGATGGCTCAGCGGTTAAGAGCACTGGCGGCTCTTCCAGAGGTCCTGAGTTCAATTCCCAGCAACCACATGGTGGCTCACAACCATCCACAACGTGATCTGATGCCCTCTTCTGGTTGCAGATGTTCATGCAGATAAAGCACCCATTCATATAATAAATAAATCTTAACAAAACAAAACCCTAAAAGGAAGAGGGCTGGAGAGATGGCTCAGTGAGTTCAGCTCCTAGCATCCACAGTGGGCCTGCATGTGGGCCAAGCACTCATATGTATATATAAAGTAAATCTAAAAAAATTTTTTTAACTAAAAGTAACAGGCCCTAACTTTTTAATAACTGAAGTCTTTTAATAACTCTGTAGACTTAAGCTATATTGTCCTTGCTATATGTTATACATAGGAAGCATTTTATCCCTGACTTGTGGTCTCATGAAAGTAGTACGTCACTGGGGAATGGCTCTATACAGAATGTCTTGTATGGACTGACAAGCTGAAGTGAGCATGTCATAGTCAGTCCCACATCCACACAATGTCCAGGAATGCTGGCCCTGTCTCTGAGGTGTCAGAGGACATTGAATGCTGAGAGACGAAAGGTAGGTAGACTGGGGAGCAGCCATTACACAGGCACTGGCCTCTGGGACAGTAGCCCTCAGGAAGGCTTGTCTGAACTGCCTGTCTACCTTTCACCCTCAATCTGTCTGCTGGAACTTTTGTCGGAATCCGAGGGGACCTGGATTTGGGGGGGTGTTCAGCTGAAGTTTCCAGTGTCTTCCAGCTCTATCGCACTTCTCTGTCTGAGCAGAACACAAAAGCTATGAGGTCTTTGTGCTGCTGAGTGTGTGAAAGTGCTTGTGGCCTGGGTGCCTGTCACTGTTGGGCTTCCTTGTGCCACCCCAAGCCTGGCCAGTGCATTCCTGGACACCACTGAGTCCGTCTCCGTTCCAGGGAGCTGGGGCACTTCCAAGAATTTGGAGATGATACCACACAAGGCTGGCAAAAACAGCATTGCTAACCAGAGTCTTTGAGGTACACACTTGAATTAACTGCCTTTAAGGGGTAAATTTGCCAGAAAGAGTGCAGTGGACTCTATTCCAAGCTGTGGGCAGGAGCTTGTCCTCTCAGACTGAGGTCTAGTTTGCTTTACCAAAGGAGCTTAGTCACCATGAATGGGAGTGGGAACATGGCAGCTTCCTTCTCTGGTCAGACCTGAATCTCCTCACAGACATTAGGTAGAAGAGAAGACAGACAAGACTGAGGTCTTACTGGGACAAATCTCTAGTGGACAAGGGCAAGGAGGGGCCCTGAGAGCCAGTTCCCAATGCTTTTGGAGCTGTGCTAAGGCTCTGGCCGCTCGCCTGTGTGGGGAGGACATCAGGTCAAGTCCCACCATCTTTGTCTCTTTGCCACAGTGGGTCCAGTAAGGCAGCCACCTCAGAGCCTGTAGCACCTTATGTACCATGACTCGAAGACATGTGGCCCATGACTAACCAGGGTCCACTGAAAATTCTCAGATGAGAGTGGTGGTCCAGCAACCTGATATGGCAAAATGGAAACAGTGGCCAGTGAGTCAGGACAGCGGTGACACTGGCTGCAAGCCTGGGCTTGGCCCTGCCTCTCCCTCAAAATCCACAGTGACTATGGTCCAGTTGTTGACACAACATGGGCATGGAGGGCAGCTCTCTGGACTTGTTTTGTTTCAGAACAGCATGGCTGTAAGCTGTGCTGTCTACAGTCATCACCATGGAAACATACCCATCGATTTTTCTCTTGGTCACCCCCTGGCTGCCTTCCACTCTGCCCTTTTCATAGGTGGGAGAAGAGCTTCTGAGGACCTGGTGTCTGGAGCGTAGCTGAGGGAAGGCAGGATTGGTAACTGTCGGGAGGGGGGGGTGCTCAACTGTCTCACCTCCTGTCCGCCCCTCTTCCCTCCCGGTGGCTTTAACAGCACGGTGCCCTGGCAGCCCCCTCAGCTGTCTGTCTTCACCTAATGAGAGCTCTATATTCGGGCCTTGTTCAGGCGTATGCTAATTAGCTCTCAGAGGTGCCTTTCCGCTCTAGAAGCCACCAGGATAATTGAACATTACGGATATTTGCTTCAGAAGGCTCTGGAAGGTGATGTGTGCTTACAGCCAAATCTGAGCAGCTGACCCCTTGGCATAGAGCGCCTGCCACTGCAGAGGGGGTGGCAGTTCTGGGGTGCTCCGCAGTCAAGCACTGTTGTATCTCAGTGCCTATCGATGACGCTCCATGGCACAGGGGTGCTGCTGCCAGGTCCCCTACCCTGTTCTGGAGACGAATTGACCTAAAAGGGGCTGTAGCAGCTCAAATCACCCGAAGGATGCAGGTGCCTCCTCTCCAGGTCCTCCAAAGCTCCACCTGGAATGCTGGCTACAAAGAGCCCATCTCCTGTCTGCCCTCCTTTAAGACTTTGCATTTGGAGCCTTTCCATGCCAAGGAGGGTCTGAGGGAGGCCAGTCCCTCTCCAGCATTGTGTCACTGCGTCTAAGGTACAGCTGTGCTTGTCATGTTTCCTGGGATGGTGTTCAGATACTGGATAAGGTCAGGGCTCACACGGGCTCCTTTGGCCACTGGATCCAGTTTCCTGAACCTGCAAGGGTTTGACTAGTTCATTTGTTTTTGGTTTTGTTTGCTTGCTTGCACTTTGGAGGGTCCAGAAACAGAGTTCCTGATGGTGTAAAGCAAACTTAGCTCCCCTTGATCCTGATTCCTTCCAGACGACTCCTCCATGAGGTGTAGAATGCCTGGACCAGGCAGGGGTCGTGGAAATCTAGGACACAGGACTGTGCACTGATGAGCATGTCTTGGGGTCTAGCTGAAACACCTGTAGGTTTGCCACCACATCTCAGAGGACAGTATGCAGCCTCATCTCTGGGAGGGGACACTAACGGGCCTGCCATTTAGACCCTGGGGGCTCTTTTCTCTCTGCTCATTTTCTCTACCCTTGCTGCTCAGAAGAGGGAGCTGTCCAAGGAGCAGCCCTTAGCAGGGGTTCTGTGTGCCTATGGTAAGGGAGGCAAGTATTATCCAGTTCTTGCTCATCAGGGTGAGCAGTTGCCTCACCAGACCCTTCCCAGAGCCAGGAGACCTAGTCCTAATGACCCTGCCAACCAAGTATAGGACCCATGCATTGCTTGCTCACCTGCTGTCTGTCAGGGCCTGTGCCCTTCCCTATAAACCCTGTAGTTGAGGTCTATTATTCAGGCCACCCTTTTCTGCATGGAGAGAGTTTCAGCCAGCAGATAGGCAATGGGCCAAGGTCCTTACTGCTAGGGAAGGTCGTCAGCTTGGGAGACAGTGGCCTCAGAAGGAGCCTTGTTGGACCATCCCATTGTGTGTGGTGTTGAATGTCTCCTCACACCTGTCTCATTCATCCTTTAACTGTGATCCCATGTCTTCTCCTGAGCCTGATGTCCCTACTTCTTCCAGTTTCTTGAGCAGGGCAACTTTTGAAGCTTAGATCACCTAAGTTGCCTTCTAGATACCGGTGTCTGACAGACCTGCCTGACTGGTGGCCTGGCCCGTGGCACAAGTACCAGACTTTCATACTGTGCATAGAGTGGGATGCATCTCTGGCCCGAGCCCTGTTCTTGCACAGAATGTGCCTGGGCCTGTGGTCCAGCAGTCCAGTGATGCACAGCC
This sequence comes from Lophiomys imhausi, assembly GCA_907164525.1. NCBI lineage: Eukaryota > Metazoa > Chordata > Mammalia > Rodentia > Muridae > Lophiomys > Lophiomys imhausi. The sequence continues at coordinate 515,176 of CAJQZJ010001241.1, forward strand.
GCTCAACCCTGTATCCCACTGTTGCTTTACAGTGGAAGCCGCTCAGCCCTAGATCTCTCCATAAGCCTGCGCTCCGTTAGTAGTGGTTTGCTTTTACATTTGTTTATTTTGTATGTGTGCATTCACACACATGTTCCACAGCCTTTGTGTGGAGGTCAGAGGACAGCTTACAGGAGTTAAGTTTTCTTCTTTCACCACATGGACCTGGGGATTAAACTTAGGGCATTGGGCTTTGTACAAGTGCTCTCACCCATAGAGCCATCTCACTGCCCAAATGTCAGGTCTGGATGGAAATGTCATCCTCCCTCCGTGTAGGATCAGGGAACCCTCGTCTGGGACCTGGAAAGGCCTTGGGTGGAGTCTGGTCTTCCCTACCTCTCCATGTGCAGGTGGCTGCTTACAGTGCATGTGCACCTGGCACTGGCCCAGGGCTACACTCCATTCCTTGCCTCCTTCACAGTCTCTCAGGTTAGCCCTTCCCTTCAGCCTCTTGTCATCGCACATTATAAGAATACTCTAGTTTCTGAAAGAAAAAAAGTAAGACTGAATGTTTTGCTTTTTATTAGGTTGTGTGTGTGTGTGTGTGTGTGTGTGTGTGTGTGTGTGTGTGTACATGTGCGCGTGGTGTTGTCAGTGTCAGAAGACAACTTGGAAGAGCTGTGTGTCCTTGTACCTTAAGGTCCCCAGGGTCAAACTCAGGTTGTCAGGGTTGGTTGTAGCAACTTTACCTGCTGAGCTCTTTAGCTGGCCCAAGACTGAGTGTTTCAAGGCACAGCTGTTATGAAAAGTACACTGTAGGGGCCACTCCTCAGTTATACACAGGTAAGGGTCTGGATGTGCTACAAGTTGGATTGTGCCCCACAGGCTTGTTTGGTACAGACTTCAAGTAAATGGAGTTCTGGCTTACAAAGGAAGGAAACTGAAGGTGTGCCCAACATATCAGCAGACCGGGTGGGCCAGCATTAGCACTCAGAACTGTAGTGGAAGCCACAGGTATTCATTCTCTGTACTGTCCTTGCAACTTTCCCATAGACTAGAGGGCGGGGTAGAAGGGATGTATGCTCTGTCTTCCTCTCAGCTACAAAGGAGAAGCAACAAAGCCATGGCATCCCCCTTCTGATCTCCAGGCAACTTCCCACCATGTTGACCCAACACTGTTTCTGGGAGCCCCTGGGGGTGGCTGTAGAACCAGCCTGCCCAGGATTCGCCCACAGCTGTAGCCAGTGGTGTGACCGAGTCCCCACTACCAGCACTCAGTGTCCCAGGAGACTTCCTGGTGCTTGCCAAGTTCAAGTGGAAGGTGAGGTCTGCACCTAGGCTGGGTTTAAGACTGGGAGGAGTCGCAAGACAGGTCCCACTGCTGCTGAGGCTTCTGCCACTGTATCCCCAGAACCCGTGTCCTGCCCCTTCTGTGAGTCCACTTCCTTCTCATCCCCACTGTTCTGTTCTTAGTCTCCATGGCCTTTCCAGGCTTCTCTGAACATCCACACCAGCCCTCTCATATGTCACTAGGATGGTTGTAAGTACCTGGATTTAGATGGAGACACCTGAGATCTGCCTCTGCATGGACTGCTCCCTCAATTCTGTTCTTTCCAGAGGTTGTGAAAACAGTAACTCTGCTTATGTGCATTTTCCATGCCACTACTGGGGCACTTGCCACACGTGGGAGTATCTACCCTCCATGTCCAGAGCCCTTCCTCTGACTTAGGGCTTGTTTGTGATCTCTGCACTGACTTTGCAGGCTCCCCCCCCCCCCCCTGCTGCAGACCCTCTTCACCCTGACTGGAGTTATGAGGACTCCCCTAGTGTCCATATACCTACCTTACAGCCCTTTTCCTTCCTGGGCTGAACTCACTGAGCACCCAGTGGTGCCCGCACTGCTTTTTGAGCCCACCTTGTCCTTCAATTTTCCAGCTACTAGCGAGCCTCAGGTTCCATGCACAACTGCCAAAGTATTGCTGCCTCTTCTGTGGAGTCTTGTTCTACTATGTACACTGGTCTTGAACTCCTGCTCTTAAATGCTCCTCCTGTCTCAGATCCTCAGTACCAAGCAGTATGAGTGTGTGTCACACTGGGTTGGAATACTTTTGAAATCATCCTAAATCTTTCAGCAACAGTGGAATTAATTAGGACAGATCTAAGTCCTGAATCAGAATCCCAGCATATGGCCATCTGAGCTCCTGCCAGGTGAGGGCCAGACAGCATGAGGCTCCTGAGTGTTGCCAAAAGCACTCAGTTCACCTACTGGGACGAGGTAGAGTCTCTAGGGAGAACCATTTTCTTGTTTTATCTTTGTAATAGTCTAGGATTAGCCAGGGAAGGGCTTTCAGGGAGAACCCTGGACAGTTCAGGCCCCTTGCCCATCTACAAGGGTTCCACCTCTGTCTAGGAAAACCCGAGTCTTCCAAAGTTCCTTCAGTCTTTCCAGATGGCTATCCTGTTGGCAGAGGTGAGAGCCCCACAGTCTGCCCATGTACTAGGTTTTAACTGCCAGTGCTTTCTGACTGCAGAGCTGAGAGGCATGCAAGAATGCACATCATGGCTGGCACGGCAGCACTTTAATCCCAGCACTCCGGAGGCAGCGGCAGGTTAATTCCTGTGAGCTCAAGGCCAGCCTGGTCTACATAGCAAGTTCCAGGACGGGCAGAGCTACATAGTGAGACCATGCCTCAAAATAACAAAAGAATGTATATCATAGGCACTGGAGAGATAGCTAAGAGGTGAAGGATACTGGCTGCTCTTCCAGAGGACCTAGTGTGATTCTCAGCACACACATGGCCACTCATAACCGTCTATAACCCAGGTTCTACTAGATTCAACAGCCACTTCTAGCCTTCACTACGCCAGGCACACATGGGAGGCACAGATATACATACGTTCAGCTAACACACACATAAAATGTCTTAAAATGTATGGCAAGAAGACTGAAAACATGTGCAGGTAGCGCTTAGGGCTGTCATGAATCTGCAGACTTCTGTCCTAGCTCCACTGTTTACAAACAGTTATGCTGTATAGTTTCATGTGAACTCGACGCAAGTCATAGTCATCTGAGAGGAGAGGGCCTCCACTGAGAAAATGCCTATGATCATGCTGTAGGCAAGCCTGTGGTGCATGCAGAAACTACAGGATTTATTCCTGATAATTCAGAATTAACTTCATTATTTATGAAATTGCAACAGGTCATCAGAAGTAGAAACAATCCATTATATATTACTCATATTCAATCTCATACATGTTCATTGGCACAAGGAAATGAGATTGACGAATTACTAATAGGAAATGTGTTAAAGGCCTCAAAATTTGATGAGAAACATAGTAACAGCCCAGGTTTAAAGAAAAAATTCTCTATCACTTGGCAACAAGCCAAAGAAATAACAAAAACAAACAAAAAAAAGTCCATTGTATAACCAAACTCCATTACCTGCTGAAAATAACCCTAGAGGTGCTAAAAAGAATGAAATCTGGCAAATGGATGTGTTTCATTTTGCAGATACATACTCAGGGTTTCAGTGGGCAACTGCTTTAAGTTCTGAAAAGGCTGATGGTGTAATTACACATTTATTGGAAATATTGGCAATTATGAGAATACCTGCATAAATTAAAACTGATAATGCTCCTGCATATGTATCCAACAAAATGAAGCAATTCTTTGCATGTTATAATATAAAACACATTACTGGTATACCACACAATTCCTACAGGACAAGCAGTTGTAGAAAGAGTTAATTGTACCTTAAAAGAGATGCTTATTAAACAAAAGGGGGAATTAAAGAATCCAAGAGACAGGTTACATGATGCTTTGCCAGCATTTAATATTTTAAGTGTTGGTCGAAAAGGAACAGCAGCACCTGAGAGACACTGAAACAGTTTTAGAAGAAACTGGAGCTAAATCAACCAATATACTATAAGGGTGTGTTGCCGTTACCATGGAAACCTGCAATAGTTTTAAGATGGGGACATGGTTATGCTTATGTGTCTACAGGGAATGAAAAAATATAGCTACCAACAAAACTTATAAAGATTAGATCTGACCAGGGAGAGCCTCCTGTCAGCTAGGACATGAATGTCTTAGCTTAGTCAATGTATCTTATTGGCTATCTGGTGCTCATGATGATCCATTCTTTCACCCAGCATGGATGGAGATCACACTTCAAATGGACTTATAAAGCTGATAGACACCTTTTACCTGCTCAAACTTAGAGCAGAAAATTATTTTCAGAGTGAAAGACTGGGTGACAATAGAGACAAAGCAAGTAGGCCAGGTGATTCAGCTTAACAGACTCAGTCACTATTTTTCTCAAAAATTTGCATGCAAATCAATTTCAGAAGGGCTAGCCCAAAATGATGGCTCACACAGAGACTGAACAACAAAAGTTATAACTACTTTTTCTGGGAATTGGCCAATATCTCATTTTTTTTCTAGAGTATCCCAAAAGTGCTTACACCTCATTCCCAAGAAGTGGGCGGACATTTTTTGTTGTTTGATGTGTTATGTGTTGTGATTGTTGTCCTCTAGGATGACTGGTTATAAGTTGTTATTGGAAATGGTCAGAGAGAAAATAAAATAAGGGTTGGATTCAGGGATCTCTTTCTCTGTTCTTTTTCTCTTTCTCATTTATCATAAAAATAATTTAAAAAAATTTAAATCTTACTTTAATGTATATTGCTAGAAATTTAAAGTTATTTTGTTTATATTGATAGAAATTTTAGGTTGCCGGGCGTGGTGGCGCACGCCTTTAATCCCAGCACTCGGAGGCAGAGGCAGGTGGATCTCTGTGAGTTCAAGACCAGCCTGGTCTACAAAGTGAGTCCAGGACAGCCAAGGATACACAGAGAAACCCTGTCTCAAAAAACCTAAAAAGAAAGAAAGAAAGAAATTTTAGGTAATTTTGTTTATATTGATAGGTATTGGTAGACATTTAAGATTGTTTTGTTTAAATGTGCTTTAATGTATATTGATTGTTAAAAGATGTAAATATTACCTAAGGTTATTTTGTTTATGTATTATGCATGAGTTGTTCATTTACATTGTATATGTAATTTTTATAATTGTTCTTATTGTAGATACATTATTAATGTTAGAAGAAAAAAGATTTTATTTTTAACAAAAAGGGGGAAGTTATTAATAAATAGTTATAACACTGTGGAGCATTTTTTAAATTAGGAATTGATGAGGGAGGGTCTAGGGTCCCACTCTTGGCTTGGTGTTCCTGGGTTCTATATGAAGGCAGACTGAGCAAACCAGAAAGCAGCACCCTCCATGGCCTCTAATCAGCAGGTTCCTACCTGTTTTAGTTTCTGTCCTGACGTCCTTTAATGATGAACTCAGGGTTAGACTTGCTTTGCCGATGTGGACTTATAAGTGAAATAAACCCAGAATTTCTTTTGGGCATGATAATTCACCACAGCTATGGTAACCCTAAATAAGACAGAAATTGGTGTCATGAGTGAGGTGCAGAGGAACCAAACGTATAGAATGACTCTCCATACAGAGATGGATTGTATAGGGGGAAAGAGAGGATCTATTAGAATAACTTACCGGCTGTGGTCCAGTTAGCCCAAAAATGGCTGTCTACCAATCAGAGGTCCAAGAATCCAATAGTTGTTCAGTCTGCAAAGCTGGATATCTCAGCTGGTCTTCAGCATACACCAGAACACTGAAGGAATAGACTCATGTCAGTGACTTGCCAGCAAAAGCAAGCCTAGATACATGATCTCTCCACCCATGGAGCATTAATTGTCCATGGAAAGGGAATCTGCTGGGCATGGTGGTGCACACCTGTGATCCCAGTACTCACGAGGCGGAGGCAGGAGGATCCACAGTTCAAAGCTTTCTAAAGCTATATAGTGAGTTTCAGCTTGAGGCCAGCCTGAAATATGTGATTACAAGGAAAAGGAAGGTGTTGTGGCCTCTGCTGCAGCACAGATGGACATTGTAGATGTACCCCAGTCCCTGTGTTGTCCCTTAAGAAGGAGGACATTTCCACGTGGACTGAATTGTATGCTAACCCTCCAAACATGAAGCCAGGTTGCTAACAGTACCAGAAATCTTTAAGAAACTGGGACGTTAGGGTGGCATGCAGTGTGACTCACTGGTGGCTGACTCTTCAGCAACTTGACTCACACTGTAAGTTGGTAGAAGTTGAGAAGGAAGGTGTGGTCTCCTGCTATGGATGGCTGCCTGAGTTTTTAGACTTTTGTCCCAAATGGCACGTGTAGTCTCTGGCACCCACATGTGCTTTGGAGGGGTGTCTCTCCCTCACTTCCTAAGTTCCCAAACATTTGAAGGCCTGGAGCCCTCCTGCCCCAGCTGTCCTCAGCCCCATTGTCACCCTCTTTAGTTGCTGCTCCCTCACCTTGATGTGCTAAAGCTGACTCACTGCTCTGGTGTGCCAGGGGCTTCCATTCCCTCTGGGATTTCTCATGCCAGCGCCCTGGGATGGGCCACCTGCTGCCAGTCACCCTTGTTGATATTCCACTCCCTGAGAGGTTCATCAGGCGGGAGCTGTCTGTAAAGATTTATCCTCCCTCATTCACTGTTCCTGCTGGCACCCTAGGCTTTCTTTCCCAATCTGATCCGGTTTTTCAAGTTTGGGGCCCACCTGTGTTGTGGCCCAAGAGCTCCAGGTCCTCAGGGGATGGGTGGATTCTGCCTGGGCTGAGGCTGATTTAAAAGCCTCTTCCTGGGGCTAGAGAGATAGCTCAGGGGTTAAGAGTCCATAAGAAGGCCCAAGTTTGGTTCCTAGCACCCAAGCCAGCAGATAACAGCTGCCTGTAACTCTAGTCTCACAAGGATCTGACAACCTCTTCTAAACTCCAAGAGCACCTGCACTCATGTGCACATATACCATAATTAAAAATAAAAATCTTAAACCAGGTGATAGTGGCTCACACCTTTAATCCCAGCACATGGCAGGCAGGTCTCTGTGAGTTCAAGACCAGCCTTTAGAAAGCAAGTTCCAGGACATCCAGAGCTATACGGCCCAAGCCTGTCTCAAAATAAATAAATATCTTTTTAAAAAATAAAGTGCTTTTCTCTCAGCACAGCACACTAGTGTGTGTGGGGGGGGGGGGGTCACAGAGTCCACAGTGAGAGCTCACCCTCTACTTCTCTGTACTCGCTGGCCTGCAGCCTTCACTAAGCTATCCTCTTGGATGCAAGAAGTACACAAGGGTCAATGAACAAAACTTGTAGTAGCTTCTAGCAGAAATCAGTGCCCCTGGCCAGGGACTTACTTCCTCCTCCGCAGTGGGCTGCTCAGGGTAGCTAGGTGTGCCATTCTTCCCTTGCATGCTATGTCCATGGCACTGCAGGAGTTAAGTGTTGGCAGTTGTACACACTCAAGCTCCACTGCACATGTCTTCCTGCAGCTACTTGTAAAATGCAGCTTAAAAATTCACCATGTGGGCTGATCTTGCACAGCCCAGCTAGCTTAGAGCTAGCTCAGACTCCATGAAAAACACACACACACCCTGTGCTGTGCCTTTGTCAGGGTGTGCCCTCCCCGCATGCATACCCACTAGGTCTGGGTGCAGGCTACCCAGCTGGGGCTAGGAGCTGAGGGTTCTAGCTGATCAGGACACTGAGCTCTATGTCTGAGTGTTGACAACAGCCCAGATGGAATGGTAACTTCTGTCCTGTTGGATCTGACATGCATCACCAAAACAGAATCCTGTTTGAAACTTCATACAGCCTTGGGCGTCACCCTTTTAAGGATCTGCTGTTTGATTACACTGTACTGTTCTTGAATTGGCATGTGCTGCTTTTGTGGGTAGGGGAATGTTTTCTGTTTGGTCTTGACATTAACTTGTAATTCTGGGCCTAAAGAATGTGGGCAGAGTAGAGAGCACCAGCTTCTACGGAGACCCTAGCTGAGCACACAGTTGTCTGGTTGCTATTGCCCCATCCCTCTTCCTGTAGACCCCATAGTCCTTTTGAGAAGTTAGTTGCGTGGACATTGTCCTCAGGAAGGCCAGGTGTGTGTAATCCAAAGCTGAGAGAGTAAGGCCAGTGCTGCCAAGGACTGAGGTGGGTTCCCCTGCCCAGGCCAGACCTCATGCCCACTGTGGTCACCTGCTTTCCAGGTGTACGATTATAGCCCACTCCAGATGTCTGTGAGCCCTTGAGAGCCAGGAGGTAGATCTAAGACCCTCTGAGTCATAGGAATGTGACCAAGCAAAGCCCAGAGCGCTTCCCTGGATACTTCCTTGTCGCAGGGTCAGTGGGTCCATCCTATAGAACTTACAGATGCAGAAAAGCGCAGAGGACCCCGAGAGCTGCCACTCACATAGACATGCTTCTGGATGGTATGCTGGTAGCTTGTGGTGTGAGTGTAGAGAGCTCTGATCTGTGGCTTTGGGTTCCCTGTGAGCCCTGTTCTGAGCAATTGGGACCCTGCCCTGATGACCCGCTGAACATGGCTGTGCGTGTGTGCTGGCGGTAATCAAGGCCTCTCCTCGTGGGGACTGTGCCTGTGGCCTTGCCCCTTTCTCCTGGCCTCACCCATCTGTCTCGGTGTTTCTCAACCAGGGATAAGGGACCAGGCTCCTTCCCATGAAATTCTGTCCCCATGTGGTCCCCAGCCCCTTCAAACACATCAGGGTCCAGGCTCAGAGTGGACTAGGAGTAGCACTTCTGTCCTCTTCAGAGGGGCCTGGCAAACCTGAGGCTGCTTGACCTGTCCCTCTGTGTGTAGGTTCCCTCTGACTTGTAACCACAGCTTATTATTGGCCGTACACGTTTATGGCAGCCCTGTCACCTCTAGGGATACAGTTTCTGGGGTGGTCATTGTACCCTTGCCATGTGGAGTTAGTCTCCATCTAGGCCTGTGGTCATAGACACTTAGGGCAGGGGTGGGCGGATACTGGTGCTGGGTTTTTAGCCCTGGCGTCCACAGGTACGTTTATCCAGGTAAATTAGGTGGTTTGTACAAAGTCCCAGGCAACTCTTGAGTTTGCCCTTTGACCACAAGGGATGAGCTGCAGGGAGGTGGGAAGCAAGCAGGGTGGGGCTGATAGTGTAAGTCCTAGATTGGCCGCTGACCACCCTGCTGACTTGGAGTGTTCTTTTCTACTGACTGGGGCCAGTGGACTGGCATGGCTTTGAAGCTGTGCAGCTGGTGTAGGAGAAAATCTGTACAGCGCCTCATCTTCAGTCAGTGCTCGGTGTCCCTGTGGTCATTGGAGCTAAAACAACAGTTCAAGGGACTGAGACGATTCCCGGGGATCTGACCTCCCCAGTTCTGAGGTCCTAGAGGAAGTTACCCTCTAGCTAGGGCTTCTATTGTCAGAATTCCTTTTGGTTCCTAGCTGGTGAGAGTAGGTGCCAGAAGAGGGACTCCTGAGGACAAAAGTCCTGCATCTGGAAGGACTAGGGGGTGCAGCTTATCAGCACATAACATACTCTAGTTCCCAGGCACAGGCTCCCCTCTGTATGCCCATAGTACCTAGCCAGTGTCTGGGACCCCTCAAAAAGGAGCTAACAGTTGCTAAGCAAACAAGTGGAGCTAGACTGCTGGGTTTCTGTGCAGACGGGACATGAGGGAGCTTGCTCTATGTATGAGGTGGGCCTGTGGCAGAGAAGGCAGGCAGGCTTATTGTTGTTGGGTAGGAACCTTGTGTACCTGCCCCATTACATGTCCCCTGTGGTTAACTGAGCACGAGACTCTGAGCATGACTCAGGGTCTCAGACCCCTGGGAGAACTTAGGGTCTCATGCACAGTTGACCATAGAGGACACATGATGGGTCAAGAATTCAGGGCACCTAACCAAGACCCTTAGGGCCTTATCTCTAGGCATAGAGTGGGAGGTAGGTGCTGGGATCTGCTGACTTGGTCACTGTTAGACTTTTGCCTGGCTCTTGGTTCTCAAGGCTCTTTCTTTCTCCATTCTTTGTTTTCTCCTTGTCAGAAGCATGAGATAGGTGTGGGGCAGCTTAGTGATGACTCTAGAGACTGCTGGAGGCTCAGCTCAGTCCACCATTGGGCAAACCCAAACCTGAGTCCGGCCTGGACTGTGTGCCACAGACACATGGGTGTGAGCTAGGTGATGTCCAGGCTGGAAAAATCCTGGATGCCATTGACTGCTGAGCTGATGAGCCTCTGTTGTCTCTTCCCTTCATAGGTAGACCAAGGCAAACCAGTGTCCCTGAAGCGATGAGGTGCTGAGAAAAGGTTTATGGAGTCAGAGCCATGCTCAGTGCTCTGTGTCCAGCGAACCTAGGCCTTCTGCTAAGCTGGTCCAGAGCAACAGCCACCCTTTCTGCCAGCTGTTCTGGGCCCACTAGCTCTGCTGACTGCAGAGTCACTGGCATGCCACTGGTAAAGAGCACACTCTTCCAGAGCAGGTGGTTCTAAGACCATCTTATCCTCTAGGGGCTGGAGTCAGATGAGGAGCCAGGCCCATAATGCCTTTCAGCCTTTTCCTTGTTTTCTCATGGGAACTGGTGATGAGGCCTTGAGTCAGAGAGGGAGGGAGGTATGTCTGCTCAGGTGTGGGGCTCAGGACATCATTGGTGCCCGAATGAGTGTGAGGACTGTGAAGGTGCCCGCTCAGAGCTGCGCCAAGATGAAAGCCTATCTGTCCAGGTTCTGCTGCCACACGTTTCTGTTCTGAACATATATTTCAGTGTGGACATTTGAGCTCCCCACAAGAAGCCAGGCACTCTAATTCAGCCTCAAATCATTCATCATTTTAGACTTTTTGTTTCCCCTTCCCCTTCCATCTGGCTTTGTCTCCCAGAAGCTCCTCTGCCTAGAGTCACAGAACTGCGGTGTCCAGTGTTTAACCCTGGTATAGCCACCCTCCACCATTGGAAATATCTAACCCATTTTCTTTCCTCCAGGGGACGTCCTCTTCCAGATGGCTGAAGTCCACCGGCAGATCCAGAACCAGCTGGAAGAGATGGTGAGTTTGGTCTGGAACCTCCTCCTTGGGTTCCTGGAGCAAACATGGGTGAGCAGGGCAATGAGGTGTCAGTTGAAGAGGACTGGCTGCATGCTTTAGCTATGTGTCCATTCGGAGCTTCCACAGCCATGCAGTCAGCACTCGGAGACAGGAGCACAGACCACACAAGTCACAGTGATCTGCTGCAAAGATGATTTGGGGTCTCAGGCCTCTGGGAAAAAAAATGAAACCAGGGTCTTATGTTCAGTGGACTATAGGGACCTGTGATGGTTCAGTGAGAGTTGGCTCCATGGAAGAGTCACCTAAACCTTGATGGCAGCCCAACCCAGGTCCCAATCCTGATGGGCAGCGAAGTCAGAGATTTCTCTGGATTCAGGGCCAACTCCTTTAAGCTCTTGCCTGAATGATTCAGCAGAGGGAGGATGGTGGGAAATGGAACTTCAAGGCTTTGAAAGTCTTGATTATTTAACACTCTGTCCTATCCTCACCTTCAGGAGCCTCCTGGCTCCATGGGGCCTGCATGGCCCTGAACAGTTCTCCTTACATGACACCAATGTCCAGGCTGGTGCTGCTCCCTTCTCCTGCACCATGTCTCAGTGCCACCTAATGGTCTGTTTCCTCCCTCTGTCCAGCTGAAGTCTTTTCACAATGAGCTGCTCACGCAGCTGGAGCAGAAGGTAGAGCTGGACTCCAGGTATCTAAGCGTAAGTACACCCTGTGCCATGCCTGCTGGGCCACCATTGCCAGGCCTGGCTCTGCCACTGACTGTAGATCTGTCTCGTAGGCCTGAAGGTTTATTGTTCCTTTGGGTTCCCACCCTAGTGACCTAGAGAAGAACCTGTTGCAGTGCATGTTCTATGTGCTGCTGCCCCACCCCTTAGCCACTTGTCACATAGCTGATGACTTGTACTACAGAGCCCACATGAGTGCCTTGTTTGTGCCTCACTGTACTGCCTGTTGGCCAAGGCTACTGCAGCATTCACCACATGAATTTATGGCTTTGTACCTACTATCAGGGACAAGGAAGGAGGCCAGGCTGTTTGCCAGGTCTAACTTGGGTCTTGGAGATTGGGGATCTTCTCAGGGAAAACGAGGAGGTCTGCAGCTGTGACGCCCTGCCTCACTCGGGCCAGCTGGAACCTACTGTGTCTAGGGTGCAGGGAGGATTGAGGAGGGAACACAAGATGCCCGTGAGGCTCATGGGCCTCCATGGTTGTATCATGGATTCCCAGGCTGCGCTGAAGAAATACCAGACAGAACAGAGGAGCAAGGGTGACGCCCTGGACAAGTGCCAGGCTGAGCTGAAGAAGCTCCGCAAGAAGAGCCAAGGGAGCAAGAACCCGCAGAAGTACTCGGACAAGGAGCTGCAGGTAGGGTTGCTGCAGCCTGCATGCAGGAGCTTAGAGTCTCAGGACCAGCTTTCTTACCAAGGAAAACCCTCCTCATCTGCCTGTAAGCTTACTACGTGTGCCAAGGGAGGGGAGAGCCCCCAGGTGTGACAGGGCAGGGCTGGGTTTCTGGAGTGAGTCCCCATGTCCTTGAGCTAGAGGGGTGGTTACTCAACAAAGGCGCTGGAAAGGTTCTTGGCTACAGACCATTGGATTCCTGCCCAGAGCCAGACCCTAGACTGCTATGCCGATCACCCACCCTAGGCTGGCCAGTCACGGTCATCCTTGGCAGATGGCTCTGGAGGCTTTCAGGCAGTGCAGTTGCTGTGTGCTGATCAAGTTGGATACTGTGGTCAGACGGCACTCACATCAAAACCATGGGCAGTGTCCTGATACTGATTGGGCCTAAAAGCCCCTCCCCTACTCTTGCCTCCCTAGTGACAAAGATAGAAAGAGATGTAACAGGATCCCCAGTGTTTTAGAGGAGGCACCAGGAAATCCAGCCATAGGGCCTGGAGAGGACAAGATGTGGCTCCAAGGCCTGGGGTCCCCACCTTACGTGTAGCACCAGGCAGCACCCACCACCCACGTGAGTTCTTGCCCAAGGCATGTGACGTTCCTCTTGTGCCCGTGGTGCCTCTGGCTTCTCCCCTGGGCCTGAGAGAGTGGGGAAGGCTGAGAATGAGAACGGCAAGCTGTACTCCTTCTTGGTCCTGATCACGCAGCAAGTTAGCAGCTCCAGGGTGGCCTAGGAAAGTTGTCTCTAAGCACATGCAGGCCTGATAGGGGATTTCATGAGCCCTAAAGGAGAAAACATTCCTGGACAGCATTCTTCATGTGAAGTTACCACAATACCAGGGAACTCAAGGTCCTGCTGCCCCAGCCACTTCTGTCTCACGCGTGTGCAGCTTTTGCTAAGTGGCAGTAGTTTTCCTTCCCCGCTTCAAGCATATTTTTCTGAGCCTGGGACTTTGTTTTGATCATATGTGAATGCATGTTTGTGGGTGTAGAGGTACATGTATATACAGGCATGTGTGTGTGTGTGTGTGTGTGTGTGTGTGTGTGTGTGTGTGCGCGTATGCGCGCATGTGTGTGTGTGCGTGTGCGTGTACGTGTGCGTGTGTGTGTGTGTGTAGGCCAGAGGACAACCTTGGGTGTCATTCCTCCTCGGGCTCTTTCCACCTTCTTTCTGACAGTCTCTGGATGACTTGGAACTTGCCAAGTAGGTTAGGCTGACTGGCCAGCAAGCCCCAGGGAGCCCCCTGTCTTTGCCTCCCCAGTGCTGGGATTACCAGTGCTGACTACCACACCAAGGGTGGGTGGGTTGTTTGTTTGTTGTTTGTTTTTAATGTTCTGGGGCTCAAATTCAGGTCTTCTTACTTGCAAGGCAAATTTTTAACGACTAAGCTGCCTCCCAGCCTACTGTAATCCTTTTTAATGACCATCTGTGACCCATAGCTGCCTCCAAGGATACATACAGGCTGGGACTGTCACACAGGGGCTGCTCTTTGCCATCTTGAGTTGTTCTTGAACAGATTCCTCAGGTGAGCTGTGGGACTGAGGAACAAATGCACACCAATCATTGTACAGTTCTCGCTGCCTTTTGTCATTTTGCTCTTGGAAGACCTGGCCAACAGACATGTCCTGTTGCCGGAGGGAAGCAGGCTCCTCACTGCAGACATGGGCCATGCAGGGCAGATTTCCATGGGCAAGTACACAACCTAGAAGAAACCTTCCAGGCACCAGTTTCATAGCCCAATGGTTGGGCTGGCTCATCTTGATTTTCCCCTAGTAACAGTCTTATTTAGATATTATATACTATAGACTTAAAGCCTACAGTATAGTGGTCTCCATATATTTGTAGGATTACCCAACCATCACACCAGTCAGTCTGCAGCAGTTCATCAACCTAAAAAGCCGTATTCACCCCCATCTGCCCCAACTCCCCGCCCCCATTACCTACTCTCCCTTCCCAGGAACACCTGCCTGCTTTTTGTCTATAGATCTTCCCATGTTCTGGACATCAGCTGTGACCGAGTCACACCGTGTGACTTTGACTTTGGCTTCTTGCACCAAGCATGTAACCCCAAACTCAGATGTCTACCCCTCAGACTCCCATGACAGAGTATATCAGCTTAGCTCTGATGGGATAAGAATGCTTTGCCACTCCAGTATGTGTCCTTAGGTCAGAGCTGATGCTAGCACACTGAGGAAGGGTAGTGACATTGTGGCCAGTGGTGCCTGCCCAACCTCAGTTGACTGAGACAGTAAGAGAGCGTGGCCTGGGGCTTCAGGTGCCAAAAGGTGGCCTCGGGCTGGGTGCTCCATGGAGAGTCGGTGCACGCAGCTGGAGACCAGCACAGGCCAGTGCTGTCTGTGACAGTGCCACAGGCTTGGGTGCCCCTGGCTTAGTT
>CAJQZJ010001241.1:532740-603637 GCA_907164525.1 Lophiomys imhausi
GGGGAAGTGGGGGTGAGGGCATGCATATGGGGCAGGGGCCTGCCAGTGAAGTGACCTTAGGTTGTGCTAGACTTGAGCGGGGAGAACAGTTTGCCTCTCCTTATCGCCTTGAGTGCTGAGGGAGAGGCAGCTGAGACACAGCTTCATGCTGAAGCCCCAAAGGCCATGTAAGAGCACAGAGAAAAGCAGCTGGAAGGGGGTAGGCAGGCCTAACCCCATTCAAGATCACCCTGAGACAGATCTGACCCTGTGGAAGGCCCTGGAAGGGTTCTGCCTGACCCACTGTCCATACAGGGTCCTATTGTTGGCGGAGAGCATGCCAGGTTCCCTGTCCAGGACAGTGGTCCTTGGTCTTCTCTGAAAGGGGAAGCAGGTACAGGCTAGCTGTGTCAAAAGAGGGAACTGGCCCATGTCCTAGGTTGGTGCCTGCCCTGGAGGGTGGTGATAGAGGAATCTCACAGGGATTCCTGGGTCTATTCATGACACAAGGGCCACTCCGGTGGCTTTGGCACCTCTGGAGTCTTCATTTGTGTCCCTTTGTGGGATTTGCCTGTTCTAGGGGCCTGAGCGAAGGGAACGATTCGTTCTATTTAAAGGGCTGCATAACTAACAAAGCAAACACAAACTAACCATAGCTGAGGTCTTTGCAGAGCATAATAGGAGAGGCTGGCTTGCCCAGAGTGTGGAGGTGTGGGCAACATGCCCTCGCTCCAGCACAGTCTATTAGGCTCGGGTCTTAGGGACAACCACATGCAGGCCTCTCACACTGTAGCATCACATAGTCAGATGAGGAAGGCTGCCAGGTCCTGCCTTAGAAAGCTGCTCATTCTATCCTGGGGACCGCCCCATAGCCACACCCAGCCCTAGGGACCTCCCAGAGGCAAGCCTTGGCTGGCCTATGTCATCTGGTTCCCTTAGCAGATGGTTTTGAAGATTGAGTTTCTGACACTTTAACTTCTGGGAACATTTCAGTCCATAGAAGTGCTCCTTGTAAATCAGAATAGCCATTCCTAGACAGAAGTGCCAGCCACAAGCTCTCTGCCAGCTTGTGGGCAAGAGAGCCCCAACCCTGTCTACCTATGATCAACGTGTGCTGGCTCCTGCACTTCCCTAGGTGTTAGACCCTTCAAACTGGGGAAGGCCTTGCCTTGGCTGTAGGCCTCTGGTGGCTTCAGACAGCATGAAATGTCAGGGTCCTTGCTGTTCCCTTCCACCCCGCACAGCCCAGGAGTTCTGAGTTGTCTCCTTGGAAGTCATGATCCCCAGTGGTAACAGTGGAACTAAGCAAGCCTCATGAACTCACTCATGAGCTGTAGGGGATCTTGAGCAGTCCAGGGGTTTGACAACCTCAGTGGTCACTGAATTAGGGTGAACCAGCAGCTTCAGATTTTTCTAGAACATCCTTTCCCCCCTCTGACTCACCGGCTGGCTCTGGAGCAGAGGAGACACACTTTCCAATCCCTTCTGTCTTCTCAGATTACAGGGCTGTTAGGCTGGGGTGACTAAGTGGAAGCGGGTTTTTTTGTTTTTTTGTTTTTTTTTTTCTGTGGGTCTTAAATGCTTTCAGTTGGGCGTTTCTATAGTGCCGTCTCGTCTCCATAGCACCCAGCTAAGCAAGGAGCTGTGAGGCAATGTGGGGCGGGTGGGGACAGCAGGAACCTGGCCACTGGAGTACAGGCTTAATGCCGTTTTAAATGGCCTGATGCCAGGCCATTGGAAGTGCAGGCTCGGGTTGTGTTCTGTGTTCTGTGCTTTCCAGAAAGCGTAGATGTTCCACCACATTGGGGTCCCCTGTTTATTCCACTGATTGAGGAGCGTGGACACCTCAAGGACATCCACTACCTGTCCCCTGTCCTCCTCTGTCTCCCTTGCAAAGGGACACTTCACGTGGCCCAGATTTCCAGGATCTTCCTGGTAAAATTGTGAGCTCTCTGTGAGGAGTCAGTGGCCTGGAAAAGGAGGTCAGGGAAGTCGGTTGTTATTCCTAGACAGAAGTGCCAGCCACATGTCACTGGCAGGCTTTGCTGTTCTGGTGCCCATGCCGCCTTAGGACCAAAGCTGAAGCTTGCCTTCTCCCAGGTTGGACTGAAGCTGATGATGTCAACCTAGTTGGGCTTGTGGTCCAGGGCTCTGCTCTGCCTTCCAACTGCAGATTTTTAACAATCTCTGTAAGTGTACTGCTCTGATGCCCTGTCCCCTCCCCTTCTCATGGACCACCCCTAGGTGCACAGGTGTGACCTGTGAGGTTACATTTATTCCTAGGGGTGCATTAGGAAGTGGAAATCTTAAAAATAAAACAGCATGTCCTCCTAACTCACAGGCTGCCAGACCCTGCTAATGAGGCCGGGCCCCACACCCTAGGGAACTGAAAACCTCCCTGTAAAGGTAGTGTGCAGCCTACAAACCCAGAAACCGCTGGTGGTGGGCTGGCTTCAGGCCTCAGTTTGGAAGGTGCTGTTCTCGGGGCCAGGAGACCCAGAGGGCCTTGTGTCCTGATTTATACTGCTGTCCTGGGTGATCGTTGTAAGTGGTGCCTCTTTTCTGAAGTCCCGAGATAGTGAAACAACACAGATTATCACTGTCACCCTCTTTCCTCCCCTGTCACAATACCTCAGCTCTCCTCCTCCTCTCGTGAGACACAGCTGCTGAGCTCAGCTACTGTTGTCCTTCGGACTGCTCTGGAAGAGGGCCGTAGCCCGAGGATCCACCCTAGCCTCAAGGACCTTGAACATTCTTGAGTAGGCTACGAAGCTGAGGCCCGGAGAGAGAGTGAGTGAGTGAGTGAGTGAGTGTGTGTGTGTGTGTGTGTGTGTGTCCATCCGTCCCTGTGCCCAAGGTCAGGTCATAGGAGAAACTACTCATAGCCCAGTTGAGCCCTGAAGGCCAGAGTGCCCCACTCCCAGACAGTTGATAACCTGGGACAGAATGATAGGACCCATGAGGCCAGTGCCAGGTCTGCCCTGTGATGACCGGCAGGTGTGTCCCTCTCCTGGAGAGCAGCCCACTCCTTCCTGACCCCGAGTATGCCTGGTCTCACCTCAGCAGTCTTCCCTAAAACTTTGGAAGGAGCTCACACCAGGCTGAGCCTCCTCCAAGGCTCCCAGGAGTCCTCCCAGCACAGCTCCTGTGGGGGCAACAAGGTTGAATGCCCCACCCCCTACTTCCCAGAGGACCCTGGAGTGCAGGGGAGGTTCAGGGAGCAGGAAGCCCTGGTAGGCGCATGTTGCATAACCAGAGAAAAAGTACATGGCGCCGTGGAGGAGAGAGAGGAGGATCAGAGAGGGTGGAGGTAATGGCCCCCACCATCTGAACAGCAGAACCCACTGTCAGCCTGGAAAGTCTCTCTCACCTGGTGTTCAGACTTGTCTACAAGAGCTGTCTTGAGTCTCACTGGCAGACCTTGTGGCTGGGCCCTGTTGCCCCTTGAGAGGACCAAGACCTAGAATACTCAGGCTGGTCCTGCCAGGGGGTGCAGTACTGGAGGTTAGTGTACGGTTGCAGGGGCAGAAGCACCAAGGTGTGCAGGTTTGGTGGCAAGGGTATGGCAGGCCTTGACCTTGGAGAGATTCGTGTTTGCTGGAGGCAGAGTTGGTCCATGCACCAGTAGCCACAGGGAGGACCAGCCCCCACCCAGCTGGGCTTCCCCCTCTTCTGTCCCTCCAGCTGAAGCCCTGTGTGGGGAGATGCTAAGGGAACAGCCTGCTCCAACCCCCTCTGTCGCCCACGGCTCAGCCACCCACCCACGCTGAGTCAGAGCTCCGAGGTGGCTGTGAGTCAGCTGTGAGCACCCTGGCAGCTCAGGCCTGCCCCCTGCTGGAAGATGGCCACGTTAGAAAGGACTCCTAGGCAGCAGAGCTGGCTGAGCACTCTGTTCCAGGCTGGTTGGTGGGTTTCAGCCTAAGTGGGACAAGTGCAGGAGTGCACCAGAGGGGCCGCTCAGGTGTTCTGTAGCAGAAAATTTCTGCCTATACCTGGTCGTGAATAGGTTCTTCCTGGACATTTGGGCAATTTGCTTATCACAGTAGGGTTTAGCTATAAAACCAAGTTCCACAGCAGCTGCGGGGCCTCCAGTGCCTACTCTTCCAGCCAGGTGTCATAGAGGGGCCGGTAGAGAGGTTAGAGTGGTGGGCATATTCCTCCCAGAGGCAAAGCCTTGGGCTGATCTGCCGCTGGTGCCTGTGCCTTCCCCATCTCAGGAATTGCTGAAGGAAAGCTGGCTGTGGGAGTAGTGCACACTTGCAGCCCATGTGTCCTCTGACCTGAGGCGCTGACCCTGCTGTCACAGACATTCTCCCAAACTGCTGCTTTCCTGATTCTCTTTGTTACAGCGTGGCTCTTTGTCCAGCAGCGTCTTTCAGTGTGGCTGGTCTCTGTCTTTGAGGCTCTCTCCAATTGCGAGCTGCATATGACTGATGTGAGTCACCATTTCAGTCATTAAGTGAACAGCTCAGTGGCAGAAGCACTTTCTCAGCTTGGTTGGTTTAAGAATGACTAGGTCTCAGGTATCCTAAGCTGGCCTCAGTTTCCCTATATAACTGAACAGACCTTCAAGAGTGCTAGGAATACTGACGTGCACGCTATATCTTTATATTGTGCTGGGATGGAACCCAGGCTTGTGCACACAAGACGCCTGCCAACTGAATTCAACCCCAGCCTTGTTTGTTTTATTCTTATTACCATATTTTTGTGATGCTGAGGACAGAACCCAGGGCATCTCTTGTGCTGTGTAAGTGTGCCTACCACTGAGCTACACTTCCAATCCAGAATGCCTGTCATGATATGTGTCAGCACCTCCATCCATCCATGCCACACTTCACCTGTTATCACCTTCTCCCTTCTTGTCTCTGTGAAGTTGACTTCCTGAATTCTCTGAATTCCCCCTACTTCTCTGTCTTGGCACATTCAGAATGGGTAGTCAGCTCTTGAGGTTTGCACAGATCTTGCGGGCTTTTTGACAAGAACCTTCCTGGGTAGGTTATGTTTCTCCCAGAAAGCTCAAGAGTGGTTGGGACAAGACAGCTATTGGTGGCCAGAGACAGACCCTGTGCCCTCAGGGGCTCCAAATGGGGGTCGGGGAAGGCAGTGCTCTCAGAGTTCTACGGAGCTGGGCGTGGTGGCGCACACCTTTAATCCCAGCACTTGGGAGGCAGAGGCAGGTGGATCATTGTGAGTTCAAGGCCAGCCTGGTCTACAAAGCGAGTCCAGGACAGCCAGAGCTGTTACACAGAGAAACCCTGTCTCAAAAAAACAAAAAAACAAAAACCACATATCTCTTGAGCCCAGAGTATCTGTAGGTATCTGTGAAGACTGAGGGGGCCTCGCAAAGCCACCCAGATTGGATACCCAGGTGAAACCCAGGTAACCTGTTGTATGCAGGCCCCTCACCCAGGCACACCCTATTCCAGTGACGACAACCTGTATATCTCTGAGGAAGGTCTCTTCTCACCTAGATATGGTATTCTGTGGAATAATCTTGAGTCTCCTCACTCAGCGTCTCTTGAGACCATTCTGTATCTTCTGTTTGAGCTGAGACTCTGAGACAAGAGAAACCCTAGGTGACACAAGACTAAGAAATTGCCCTGTGGTTTGTGAAGCCAGGACATGGGGGAGCATTGCAGAAGCCCCTCTACTCTTGACATTTCTATGCTGTATGTAGCTAAAGTCTGGAAGGGACAGACCTTCCTCTTCTCAGGAAAAGCCCAAGGAAAGCTGGTGGTACTTGCTTGGGATGCCAGCATATGAGTCAGAGACAGGAAGATTACTTCAAGTTCAACAACTAATTTTATAGTTCAAAGCTAGCCTGGCTACGTGGAGACCCTGTCTCAGAGATAGATTTGTATGGAGCCTGGGGAGATGGCTCAGTGAATAAAGCACTTGGCACAGAAGTATAAGGACCATATTTCTGACCCCTGGCACCTCCATAAATGCCAGGTGGAAACGGGGTCCCCAGGGCAATTTAAACTACTATAATTAGGGAGCTCTAGGTTCCATAAACTCCAGGTTCTGTGAGAGACCTTGCTTCAGTAAAGAATGATCAAGGAAAACACCAGTGTGGATTTTTGGCTCTATGTGCATGCTCCCGTGTTCACAGTGCATATTTATAAGCCCAGAGATCCTTCCACCTAGCTCCTCCTCCACGGGAGACAGGATCCTGGGCAACATGGATAGGCATGCCAAAAAACGGCCTGCAGAGATGACTGGATGTATTGCCTTAAACCAAAGCAGGATCTGCCTTCTGTTCACTGGCTTGTCCCCTCTGCTTCCTGCCCCCAGTACATCGATGCCATCAGCAACAAGCAGGGTGAGCTGGAGAGCTATGTGTCTGACGGCTACAAGACAGCACTCACCGAGGAGCGCAGGAGGTTCTGCTTCCTGGTGGAAAAGCAATGCGCCGTGGCCAAGAACTCTGCTGCTTACCACTCCAAGGTAAGCTAGGGTCGTGGGCTGCAGGGCTTTCCTGCTCAGCTCAGCTGGCCCCATTTGCGGGAGGGAACTAGCCGTTCACAGACCCAGACTGTGCTCGTGAGTGTCTGAGTTCCCAGAGGGGGAACTAATACTGGGACAAGCATCCTTGTATGCTTCAGGCTGAGGAACAGAGTTCTAAAGGAAGAATTGCCAGGTCCAAGGGCATGACATTTTGAAGACCTACATTAGAAATTGCTGGATGTTTTAGGAGGCTGCCCCTGACTGCCTGCTGAGGAGAGTCCAGAGTGGGTTAGATTTTGGGATTACTAAAACCACCCTTGGCTTTTCTGCTCCAGCCAAGGTCTAGACTGACAGCACTCCAGGGAGGGAGGGACACGCAGCCTTCCTGGCGTCTGGAGGTGCTGATGTTCCACCTTCACTCAATCCTGATTACATGTGCATCTGAACACCTGGGTGGCCTTGGGGCCAATGGCTCTTCAAGCTCTGATACTGACGACTTCTAGCCTCTAAGGCCAGACCATGTCACCAAACATCAGGACATCCCTGGCTTAATGTCTAAGGCTGCCATAGTTTGGCTGTCCCACATGGAACTGGACACCCTCATCCCACATCGCACCTCCTAGGGAGCTGTGGGCCCTTCCTAGCTCCCAAGTCCCTGGCTCTTAGTCACTCCCCTTTACTACTCTTCTGAACTCAGACCTGGTCATATGGGTGTCTCAGAGTCCCTCATTGCCCCCATTCTCTCTGGTGCCCTCAAGCACTGGCTTTTGGTGGGGCTCATGGACTCAGCCATTCCTTATTCCTCCTTGACCTCTGTGGAACCAGCCTCCTCCCACTTAAGCCTAGTGAGGCCCACTTGACACCTCCCATGCTCCTCCTTCCTGCCTTCTCCCACCACAGCACGCGTGCGTGCGCGTGTGGACACACACGCATGCACACACATGTATACGCGCACGCATGCACAAGCACACACACAATACACAAGTACACGCATGCACGTGCACATGTACACACACTTTCTGGGAAAGTGCTGCATTCCAAGACCTGGCCTAGCCTTGCTGAACAAAGAAAGCTGCTGTGAGGAACCATGTCCACCAGGGAGGCCTGCCATGAGCCCCTGCTTGTGTGGCCTGGGCCCTGGGCACTGGCTGACATAGCACCCGGGCTAGGGAAGGCTTAGGTGATGGGCTCTTGCTAGCAGCATGTTGGGGTTAGTAGAGCCCTGCCGTTCAGGGTACCTGTGGGAGCTGAAGTGGGGTCAGATTGCATGTCCCCTAGAATATTCAGGAGCTTAGATGTAATTAAACAGTCCCGCTGACCACGAAGACCCTGGTCATATTCTTGTGACTGAAGATGGTCTAGAGATTGGCACTCTGCACCCTGATGTGACGCCCTTCCTGCTGTCATGTGTACTCACACATACAGACTCGTGACCTAGAACCTCTGCTCTGGTCCTCAGGGCCTTGGGTACCAAGAAAGCAAAAGCCCAGAGGCTTCTTCTTACCTGGGGTGTTCCAGCTGGAAGCAGGTACAGAGCTAGGTCAGAATTGCACCAGCGTCCTAGGAGGCAAGATGTCTGTGCCTTCCCCCTGCTGTACCCCTGAGGCCCCTCTGTGAGAGCTGCTGGTAGTTTTTCTAACTGGGTACACTGCCAACACAGCACTTTGAGACAGAGGCATCTGCGCCCCCTAGTGGGGACCTGCTTTGTGTCAGATCTGGGAAGAAGGGCGCGGACCTCCCTATATAGACAGACACCTGGCCTTGCTGCTGCATACAGGCACCGAATTCATGTCTTGATGCCTGCCTGCAAGCGTGGCCATCTCAGGATGGAAGGGTTTGACCCTCTGCAGCACTACAGGCCCACTTGTCCTAATGGCTAGCGGGGGTTGCCTCAACTGTGGCAGATGCCAGGCACAGCTGCTGAGGCCTTTGAACAGAAACAAAGACCCTTTCTTCAATTAGACACAAGACCCTGAAGTAGACCTCGGTGCTGTGTTTGTGGTCCCTCATCCTGGGTACGCTCTTTGTGCTCATGGGGTTAGCTGTACCTGAGACAGGCTTTCACATGCCCCAGAAGCAAGCCCAGCTCTTGGCCCCTAGAGATGGATAGGAGTGGCCAGGGTGTTCCAGACAGGGGCCACCTTTGCACATCTACAGCCTCCTGGCCTGACCATGACTGGACGGTCTGTCCTGCCTCCAATTTTAGCTCCCCACCCTCACCTGCCAGTTAGCTCTTTCCTTGCTGTTGTGTAGTTTTTCCCACAAAGGAGCTGCCTCTCCTAGGGCTGGCTGTGTGAGCGCATCCATTTCTTTTTTCTCTGAGCCCCTGAGGAAGCACTGCCAGAACAGGCCTTCCTTGGTCTGATCTCACCTCCTGTGTTCTCTCAGTGACCTAGCACGTACATGCCCTTAAAGACCCAGGCCCTTTAAGCAAGTGTCCCTTTTCTCGATGCAAAGCCTTACAGGTTGAGGAGCCAGTGATGAAGAGCTGCACTGAGCCAGCAAGGCCACAGACATGCAAGGTGACAGCCTCAAGGAGACACCTCTTGACTGTCCCTTGCTGCAGGAACCTGCACTGTTTCTGACTCCCTCCTTGTCCTGTGTCTTCCACTCCAGGGCAAGGAGTTGCTAGCGCAGAAGCTGCCTCTGTGGCAGCAAGCCTGTGCCGACCCCAACAAGATCCCAGACCGTGCTGTCCAGCTGATGCAACAGATAGCCAGCAGCAACGGTTCCATCCTTCCAAGTGCCCTGTCAGCCTCTAAGTCCAACCTGGTCATCTCAGACCCCATTCCTGGAGCCAAGCCCTTGCCAGTGCCACCTGAGCTGGTACCATTTGTGGGGGTGAGTCCTGGGCCTTCAGAAGCTTGGGGAGTATTCCCTGTGCTTGGGGTGGCAGCATGTTCTCCAGAGGGCAAGCCCAATGTACCAAGGCCAGGCCCCTGTGGTGGGTGCAGGGTTACTCCCAAGCTGGCTCCCAGCGACGCCCTGCCCCTGCCTCTTCCTCCAGCGGATGTCTGCTCAGGAGAATGTACCTGTCATGAATGGCGTCGCAGGCCCGGACAGCGAGGACTACAACCCCTGGGCTGACCGCAAGGCTGCCCAGCCCAAATCCCTGTCTCCCCCGCAGTCTCAAAGCAAGCTGAGCGATTCGTACTCCAACACACTCCCAGTGCGCAAGAGCGTGACCCCGAAGAACAGCTATGCCACCAGTAAGAGCCTAAGGGTGCTGGGCTGAGAAACAAAGGCTTGTGAGTGCATGTGTGTGCACATGACTGTTGGGAGTATGTATGTAGGTGTATATATATATATATATATATATATATATATATAATATATGAACATGCGTTTCTGCACAGTATATATGTGCATATGTCTGGATGCATGTCTACACATACCCATGAATGGTACGTGAATAGGTATGTTACACACGCATGGGCATGTAGTGTGTATTGATTGGGAATGTGGCACAGAAGAATGGGACCAGTACCCTGTCTTCAGCAAACAGACAGGCTGGAGGGTGGAGGGGACTTCAGTTCATCATGGGCCACTCTTGTGTTTGGTCCATGACCATCGTTAATGCCTGAACCCCAACTCCATCTGCCATGGACAGTCCTCTCACTCACACCCCCATTGTCTCCGCAGCTGAGAACAAGACACTGCCACGTTCAAGCTCCATGGCAGCCGGCCTAGAACGTAATGGCCGCATGCGTGTCAAGGCCATTTTCTCCCACGCAGCTGGTGACAATAGCACTCTGCTGAGCTTCAAGGAGGGCGACCTCATCACGCTGCTAGTGCCTGAGGCCCGCGACGGCTGGCACTATGGCGAGAGCGAGAAGACCAAGATGTGAGCACCCGCCTGCCGGGACAGAGTGTGGAGCATCCGGGCCACTTTAGCAAATGAGCAGTGGCATTCAGATGTGCGAGCAAGTCATGGGGTCTCCTACTGGGAAACCCAAGCAGGAGAGACAAGTGTGACTCAGAATCACACATACCCTGGCCTTTCCCCTGCTAGCCTAATCTTCATAGCAGCCAAGCCATTGGCTGCTACTTCTCTCTGCAGTTGATCGTTCTTTGCTGTTATCTGGCACAGGACGCAGCATTCTAAATGCATATGCACTGTGGGCATCCCTGGCCATTTCCAAGATGGGGGCCTGTGGTTTCCCTGGTAACATGGCAGCACAGACTTGACCAGCCTGAAGCACACACACACCAAACTCCTGTAGGTCTAAATAGCCTTCAGCAAAGTCACCAAGTCTCAAGGCCACCTAGCTCTGTCTAACTTAACACCTATTACAAGATACTGAGTGAATGCACCATTCTTGGCACCACCTGGAGGTAGCCCTCACTCCCAGGAAAGCAGTAGTTTTTGTCTGGGTGTGTCTTCGACCCACGTGGCTAAGCAGCTGTGGCCAAGATGAGGCATAAACTGACCAGTTGCTGCGGCCCAGCGGCAGCCACAGACTGAGCAGGGCGCCTCAGAAAGCTCTCTGAGGAGTAGGAGACCACATTAGCCTCTGTCTCAGTGGTCTTCTGCTATGACCATCATGGTAGCAGGCTGTGTGACAGGTGAGGTGCAGGTGGTCAGACCCATGGTTCTGCCAAGCAGGGGTTCAAATCCCACACTGGCCACATCGTTGGGCTCCCCGGGACATGAGCACCTGTCCTTCCACATATGAATTAGGACAGGCTGGGGAACTGGTGGGACTTGGGATATGACAGTGGCAAACAGAGGTCACTATACTGTCCTGTCATGCATCTGGAGGGCCTAGGGAATGGATCCTGGACTCTCTGACTGTGGACCGTTTTTCTAGGCGGGGCTGGTTTCCCTTCTCCTACACTCGGGTCCTGGACAGCGATGGAGGTGACAGATTGCACATGAGGTGAGCATACTGGCTGGAGCGGGGCCCCTGGGCATAAAACTGGGCAGGATTTACAGTTCTTCACAGAGCCATCTCAGAGGCTCTACTGCATGCTTGAGACTGTGGGAAGGTGTGGGAGGTGGAACCCAAGAGCCCTGGGGATGCTGGGAAGAACAGCAGTTACGATGTGGGGCAGCTGTTAGCCAGCCCATCATGGTTGGGCTGTACCTCCACCACCTACCTGGTTGAGCAGGGTTGGAGGACCTTGAGTCTCCAAGGTCTCCTGGGTGTCCCTGGAAAGGTGAGTGGTTGCCTGTCCCAGGGCTTCACTAGCAAGCTGCGGGCAGTTTCCTCCTGGTGCATGTCTGGATTCAGTTCAGGGCACTGAGGATGGAGGCTACAGCAAGTACCTCTAAGGTCACCGTGGGGTCACCGTGGGGTCACCGTGGCTGCTGACAGCAGCCCAGTGGGGCGGAGTGAGGCCTGGGGAGGAAGAGGATGTCTCCAGAGAGTGCTGGCCTGTGTGTTGGACTGTGTGGCCAGCCACTGAGTCTCTCATACCCCGTAGCCTGCAGCAGGGCAAGAGCAGTAGCACAGGCAACCTTCTGGACAAGGATGACCTGGCCATCCCTCCTCCTGACTATGGCACATCCTCCCGGGCCTTCCCCACCCAGTCAGCGGGGACTTTCAAGCAAAGACCCTACAGTGTGGCAGTTCCTGCCTTCTCTCAGGTGAGCCCCAGGGCCTGCTGGGATGGGTCTACACAGAAGGAGCATGGGCGTGCCTGGCAAAACTTACAGGATTCGCCAAGAGCCCGGCACCTGGTACTAAGTGCTGTCTGGGCCTCTTGGCTGACAGGCCTGAGGCAGAGGCTCAGTGGCTTGGGATTTTAGCCACACGCCTTACCAGACTTAAGTGTACTCACCACCTTTCTGCTAGGTGTGTTGTGGGGACTTAGGCATGGCTGGCCTGGGAGTCATCCTGGGTACCCACTACCACTCAGGGCCAAGAAAATCAGAGCCTCAGAAGCTCCTTCCCTGAGAGCTGCAGGGTGCTTGGTCATGTCCAGCTGGTAGCATGAGCTGCTGCTTCCCAGAGCTTTCTAGTCAGCATGAGGCCTTAGGTAGGTGGTTGGTTAAGGCCTGGGAAGAGCCCCTGGCAAACTCCTGTGAAGTAGCAGTCAGACTGTCCGAGCTGGGCCGGGCTTTGAGTGCAGTACAGAGCTGTGGCTGGATAGTGGCTCCTGGAAGCCTGGGATTCAAATATGAAGGATGTTGGTCTGCCTAGTTGTCTTCGCCTCTAATTCTAGGGCAAGGGCCTCTATCTGGACATAAAGAAAGAGGACCCACCATTTCCAGATCTTGGGCCACCTGGACCCATCATGGTGTCCCAGTATCTGAGGGGTCCTGTTGACCATATGGCCCAAGGATGAATGGTCATGGTGGAGGGAGGCAAGATCCTCCCTTAGGCTTTACCCATCCTGACCTAGAGAGTTGGTGAAGCTTTGGAAGTGCCACCTCCAGGGAACCTGCAGTTCAGGCAATGTGAATGTGGTTTGGGGGGCTTGAGTCTGAGGAGGTCTAGATTTTAATGGGTTCTTGGCTAGAACCTTCTGGATCAGAGCCACACCAGAGTATGTGCTGGTAGCAGGGTGTACAGTCTTACCTGGTTGGATTTGTGGACCTTGGGCATAGGCCAATCTCTGAGGAGTAATCAGTTCAAGGCTGGGAAAGCCAGAGAGAGTGATTCTACCACCCCTCAATGCCTTGGGCTCGGCCTGCCTGTTGAAGATGGGCACCTATCTGCAGCTAGCCTCAGTCCATGCCCAGGGTGTCTCCTCCTGGGCAGGATACACGGCTCAGAGTCAGCCAGGCATGTGTGAGGTGGACTGGCAAGTGGCGGTCTCCTAAAGCACCCTTCCCATTACTCACCTTTCTGCCCCCCTCCAAGGTCAGCCTGCCAAAGTTCCTGACTTTCCAGGAGGACCCTCTACCTGCCGAGCCCTCTGGCCTCCCTTCATTGTCCCCATAGAAACTCTTTCTGGGGGAAGCCCACTGCCTGGGAGGCATTTAAAGTGAAGTCATGAAGTGATATGTCCTGTATATACAAAAAGCACACACAGGCCAGGCTACCTCTGGCCAGGTGGGAGGTGTCCTTGGTCACCACATCCATGCCACCATTTGGAACAATAGTCTCTGGAGAGGTCCCCAGCCACTGTTGGGGATAAAAAGAGAGTATAGAGAGTGGTGGGGAAGGAGCCAGCTTCCTGGGGACCCCGGCCTGACCTCAGCAGGGACAGAGCCATCTTTACGAGAACTGTACAAGGGACATGTTGTCAGTAAGAGGGCGGGCCTTAGTCTCTAGTGACCAACCAGTTGCTCTGTATTTGCTCCCCAGGGTCTGGATGACTACGGGGCACGGTCTGTGAGCAGGTAAGAGGCTTCTGGCTTCATTGGGACTGTGGGCGGTCGGCCATGGGCTTGGTTAGGGTAACCTCTCCCTTGGGACCTAGAAACTGGCTTTTCTTACTCTGAGAACCTGACTTGACCCTGAGCCTGCCATCAGAGTTGGACCCACCCACCCTTCCTGGGCTCCTACTCCCTCTTTTACGGGCAGAGCGAGCATATCATCCATCCTGCTGTTTCTTGGTGTCTCTGCCTGCACTCTTCATCCCAGCAGGCAGGGCAGGGTTAGAGAGGGTTGTCAACCCACCCTCCAAGCCTTTCTCCCTAGAACCAGGCAGGACCTCACCAGGGCTGGAGCTGCTGCCCCTGGGCACAGTCTGGTCCTGGTTCATCGTCTCCCCAGAGGCCAGGTAGCCTGGCTGCTGGCTGGCCAAAGCTGCTGGTCGGGGCTGCTGCCGGGTGGCGGGCGGGCCTGCTGCCTCTGGTCGGCGATGGGCATGGATCTGGGCAGCTGTCCTGTGCTTTGTTCCGCAGTGGCAGTGGCACGCTGGTGTCCACAGTGTGAGGACGCTGACCCCAGGCAGCTGCTCTGAAGAGCTCCCCCCAGTCTCCATCGGTTTCCCTCCTCAGCTCTCGTTGGTTTGTTCTTGGGTCGTTTTCTTTCCCACCTGCTCCTGCCTTTCAGTTGGTGATCCCAGACTCTGAAATCCCCCAGGGTCCACGGTGCTGCTCCCTGCGACCTGTGCTCATGCCCCCAGCAGTGTCCCCAGCCTTGAGCAGTAACTGCCTGGTGGGCCTACTGTCTGGGTGACAAAGCAGCATCCTCACCTGCTGCCCCAGCCCTGTGGTGTTCATGACGCACATCCCTCTTCTAAGGCTGGCCATGAGCCAAGGCTAGAGTTTGAAGAAAAAGAAAAATCTTTAAAAAAAAAAAAAAAAAGAAAAACAGGAAAAAGGACTAGTTTTTTTCCTAAAAACAAAAACAGATATGCATGGACTCGATGTACGTACTGTCACTCTGCATCTGACCCCCAGAGTGCTGGCGTCTTGTAGAATGGGAAGGGACTTAGGGTCCTGGGGTCCTCAAGCCCAAGGACCTTGACCTGCCTCAGGCCCCTTCCAAGAGCTGCACCAAGACAAAGGGGTACAGGCACTTGTGAGCCTCCTGAGGAAGCTGGCCACTCCTGTGATGGAGGCTGAAGCCCTAGCCAGGCCCTGTCTACCCCACAAGTCAGGCACTGAGCTTCTTTCCTGGGCACATACTGCTGGGCAGGTGTATGTAGAACAATGTGGCGTCCCCACACAGGGTGGCGTGTTACCTCATGCAGTACCCTGGTGGGAGCTGGAGGCAAAAGCAGGTGCTGCCTGGCCACATGCAGACATCCCAAAGACCTCAAGACCAAGCCCACCCATCCATCCACACACACACTTTTGGGGAATCATTTCAATAACCAGCCTTTGAGGGAGTCACAGTTACCTGTTGCCCCTGCGCTGCAGAGGGCTGGGTATGTGCGGCCAGCCTGGCAGGGCCTGGGAGAGAGGCAGGCCCTGGCCTGGCTCCTCCTAAGCACTCTCATCTTTTGTGTGTCTTGGTGACTTTAGAAACAGGCACACTGGACTCAGTGTCTATTGGTTTTGTCTCTTCACACACTGAATTCTGGGCAGTGGAGCCCAAGGCCCAGTGGGCTCAGCCCTGTGGCTGGTGGGAGCCCTTGGGAAGCCGCGGACAAGCCTCTGATGTGGTTAGCAAAACCTTCCCGCAAGCCTGCCGAGGACTAGGGCGGCGTGGCTGGTCCAGTCTGACAGCAGCAGCTGAGACACAGACAGACCTTGTTTTATATTTAAGGAAAACACAGCCAGAAACTGGACCTGTGTTCAGAACTTTCCATGCTGTTCTAATTTTGCTAAAAGATTTCAAATCCAGGGGATTCCATGTGCAATGGATGAATGTAGACACAAAACAGCAAACTTGTATGAAGATGTAAAGTGCTAAAAAATATTTTTTCCTTTTTTCTTTCCTTTTTTTTAAAAATCTGAACTGTGCCCTGTACTGCAGTTAACTGTTGGAATAAAGGTTTTATTTATTGCATTGAGTTGGTTTGGTGCCTCCTTCCAGCTCCCTGGCACATGTTGGGGCTGTATGGGCCAGCCCACACCTCAGTGCACCCCAACTTCAGTCTGTTTGCTCATTTGAAGATCACTTCCGAGAACAATCTAAGCTCGCAGATAGTGCAAGCCCAGCAGGCTCTAATGATGATGCCTGTGTGGCCTGCCGCCCTGGCTGAGAAATCAGGCCCAGAAGGGCTTGGTGCAGACTCCAGCAAGAGTGGACGCTGCCTGTGCCGGCATGCCCTGCAGGGGGAGGGGTGTGCCCAAGGACTGTAGGTCCCTTCCTGGCAGCCTGCACCTACCACCCTCCCCACCAAGGTGGCCATCCTGTCTGACTTTCTACCTCCCAGTGTCCTTAGACAGTCATCTCCTGCTCTAGTTTTACCAACAAGCCTTGTGTTTCCTTACAGTGCTGATGTCGAAGTGGCCAGATTTTGAGCTGCCCCTGACTAGAGTTAGTAAGTTGCCCTGGTCTTTGCCCATCTGTCTGCATCTGCAATGGCTAGACCCTCCAGCCTGAGTCAGGACAGCCTCCTTGGGAGGGGTCCGCTTCCTGGCAGGGCTTGGGGGTCTGCTGAAGTGCCTTGCTCTGGGAGCTGGGCCTTCCACTGGTACCCTCTTCAGGTTGTGGTTCTACCTTCCTTCTGCCTGGAGGCTTGTGGTTCTAACTCTGCCCCGTCGCTGCCTTCACTGCGGAATATGGGGCTGGCCCAGATCTGGTCTCTGTTACCCTGCAGGGTGCTTGATGGGGGAGGGGACACAGCCTCCCCCAATCATGAAGCACATCATGGGTGTTACTCTGGAGTGCCATGGGAGTTGGTCGTTGGTCGTGAGTCCAGCTGTTGAGTACCACAGCTGAACCGGGCCTGGGCCTAGGGTCAGGTGGACCTTGCTATCAGATCTTGCCTCTTCTGGTTTCTTCCACCTCCCTTCATGGCCACAAGACACTAGCCAGGCTGCTTTCCCTTTGGTGCTGGAGAAGGGGGTGGAGGTGGACCACGTGAGGCAGGGAGGAGGGCATTGCTGTGCCTTGTCGGCCACAATGGAAGGAGTTTTATTCCCTTCCCAAATCACAGGTGGCATGAGAAGCCAGGACCTGTGTCCCTTAACAGGAGTGGTGGTCATTATCTCCCTGAGTGTCACAATAATGTATCCCAGCCCATGGGCAGCCAGAGCACTCAGGCAAGCCCAGAACTCCTGGCCCTGCTGTTACCATCTTCCTGAGCATCTGTAACGTGAGTTCTGTGGCTCTGTAGTAAAGCTCTGCTAAGGTTTGCTGAGAGGATGAAAGTGACCCTGGGCCGGCCACCTTCTCCTGCCTCTATCTCCACACCCAAGATGTCCTCTGGGAGGCCTACACCTCCTGCCCAAGCCTGGCAGACCCTCTACCTCACTGCCCAATGGGTCCCACTAAGCCAGTTTAAGGGCCATATCATCTTCACCTACAGAGGCATGAGAAAAGGCTCAGGGAGGCTGGTGCAGCCTCTCCCTATCCCTTGTGAGCGCTAGGACCGGGACGTGGGTATGGGAACGTAAGGCAGAATGGATTTTCAGACTCAGCCCAGTGCTACTGCACGCCCCACCACCACCACCGTGCAGTTCCTGGCCACAGTCTGCCTAGCCTTGGCTCACCCACTGGAGGTGAAGGGGTGTCCCAAAGCTACGTGTGATTGTCGAGGGGTGTCCACTGACACACAGCTTCGCCCTGAATTTAGGACTTCAGGAGGGCTGTCACCACCTCTGGCTTGGTTCTGGGAATGCCCTAACCCACTGTAGAAGAAATGGAAACCCAGAGGTGTGCACAGGTCCTTCCATGAGGACTTGTTCTCGGTAGTGCCCATCCTCCCACTCCATGGCTGATGAGGGAAATGGTGGGAAACAAGATGGGAAGGCAGGCTGTGCTGCCGCAGGGAGTTGGACCTCTCTGGGTTTCTGGTCTCATGAGTTGTTCATAGACGGCTGGGGAGGGAGCAGACACAGGCTCCACCACCCAGCTCGTGTCCCACCGTGCTGCCTCAGCCAAATCCATCCTGCATAAATGTCACCTGTCATTCCTAGATCCCAAGGTCTGAGTGCCTGGCCCTCCTTTCCCAACTGGTGCAGGTTCAGTTGTTGAGCTCTCTCATTCTTGGTGACAGTCTTTGCTGGACACACCATGTGCTGGCCAAG
This sequence comes from Lophiomys imhausi, assembly GCA_907164525.1. Classification (NCBI taxonomy): domain Eukaryota; kingdom Metazoa; phylum Chordata; class Mammalia; order Rodentia; family Muridae; genus Lophiomys; species Lophiomys imhausi. The sequence goes on from CAJQZJ010001241.1 coordinate 550,709, forward strand.
TCCCCTACAGGTTAATTTCACTAGGCTGCTTGAGTGTCTTTGGAAGGAAGGAAACATGTCCCCAGATTCTGCTAACTGGAACATGTACAAAACAAGACTTTGTGGTGACTTTGACTGTGGATGCTTCTCTGTGCTCCAAATGTCCCTGTGGCTTTGTGGGAAGGAGAGAAGAAAGTGTTTGAGAGCTCTTGGGTGGGACACTCCAGATCCGAACTCCCATTCTGGTCCTAGCTGGTGACAGACCCAGCGAGTTAAGGTGTGAGCCAAGTAGGGCAGGAGTAAGGCATGTTCTGCAAATACCTCAGCCATTCTGCCCTGGGACCTAGGCCAGCCTGCTTGTTGCTCCTCCCTATCCCATTCCCTCAACAGGAAGGCCTGTCCTCCTTCTAAGTCTCCCCAGAGCTGTCACCTTCGCCAGGTCTGGGAGCCCTTCTGTAGAATCTGGAGTGGGCCAAGGGCAACCTGACCATGCCTGAGCCTGCAGCTAGCACACTCACTGCAGTGGCAGGGTCTGTATTTCACACCACAAGCAGCTCCTCTACAGCCATGGTGAGGGACTACAGCCGTCTGCACACAGGGAGCAGAGGAGCGGCTCAAGCTGCAGGCAGACCAGATAGTAGCCTGCACTCTCTGGCTCTCAGCAGAGTTGAGCGGCAATGGAGCTACAGATACTACCTGGGAGGAGGCAGCTGCAGAGACCCTGTGCCTCCCTGAGCTTCACCTTTTAAAACCTCAGTCCAGTGTCTCAGAATTTTTAGAAAGAGCCATCTTCAGGAAAATGTAGGGTGAGACTCCACCTATGTAGGTCTTCCTGGCGAGCCTGAATGGAGAGCCTGCTCGCCCACCCTGGGCCTACCACCAGCCCTGGGCTTCTGAGAACCCACCAGGGCCAGAGGTGACCCCCATTCCAGGTAATGGCTGTAGAACCAAACATGCTTCCCTGGAAGTGCAGTCCTGTGCCTCTCGAGTCCCCATGTCCACGCACCATTTGTACTGTCCACTGTGGAGCTGCCCGGCCCCTCCCACGTGCCACCCTGTGCTGTTACCACTGGAGTGAATCCTACCAAGCCTGACAGGGACAGCAGAACGGGGCTGACGGGAGGGCTGGTCCAGTGTGGCCCATCTGTGCTCAACCTGTTTCATTTCCACTTCCTGTCTTGAGTCTTGTTTGTACATCATCTGTGGCCCGAGGGGCACCAGGGTGGCTCAGCCACGACTTGGGGAGGCAGCTAGCCCCTCTGATGAAGGCAGTGGCCACGGCATCCATCCCCAGCCTGTGGAGTCAGGGCATGTGCGCCCCATGTCTGTCATGTCTGTCATGTCTACAGCGTGCCTCCTACGGCGCCCTGCATGCCTGGGCTGGTTTGTGTGACCTTGGCTTCATCCTCTGTGCACAGGAGCGGAACTGCTCCTTGGGCTCAGCCTGGGGGTGGGGGTTACCAAACCACAGCAGACCTTCCTGCAGGAATTAAGAACTGTCGGGTCTGCCACCCGCCTGGAGCTTGGAAGGCTGTGACAGTGGGTAGCTGTGCTAGGTCTTGAGACAACACCCAGCTCCGACCCCAGTTCCAAGAATGGGCCATCGGGTCTAGTACTGGGATTCCCAGGGGTAGCCTGGTGGCACAGCTTAACTGGGCACCTGCCCAAACTGAAACTGCTCTTCTTTCCCCAGGAATCCCTTCGCCAACATCCATCTGAGACCCACAGTGACCAATGACAGGTCAGCCCCTCTGCTCAGCTGATGGGCCTGTCTGCACTGCCACTCTGTCGCTACCCACCAAATGAGGGAGACCATGGTATGTTCCTGTCTGCCGAAGACTGCCTTCCCCCACTCCCTAGCATCACCTCACACCAGCCCAGCCTGGGCTGGATCCCAGGTGTCCCTGGTGAGGTGGCTGCCTCAAGAGGTCAATGTCTGCTGGCCATGGATATGTCCCAACAGAGGGCCCAGCACTCGGGACAGGCATCTCTGGTCCCAACTGTGGAACCTTGACTGCCTCTGAACTCAGAAGAGGACATTCTGTCAGCTTGTAGCTGGAAGGGAGCCTATTCCCATGCTGATTTAAACAAACAAATATATATATATATATATATATATATATATATATATATATATATTTTAGCTTACATGTGCCTGGTCAATAAACATGCCTTGGGAGGCAGAGGCAGGTTGATCTCTGTGAGTTCAAGGCCAGCCTGGTATAAAAAATGAGTCCAGGACAAGCCAAGGCTGTTACACAGAGAAACCTTGTCTCAAAAACCCTAAAAATAAATAAATAAACATGTGCCCACCTGTGTACAGTGTGTGATCTGTTGGCATGACTGGGAACAGGGTGGGGTGCAGCTGTATGTACCCTTAAGAATAATTTGCCATGAGCATAGCTGTGCTGTTGTGTGTATGGGAGAGCCGGCAAGCCCCAGGCCAGCTCTCCAGCTGCTTCCCCGCTTCAGCTAAAATGTAGGACCTTTATAAAACTCCATCGGCTCTGTTTGAATGGAGGCATGTGATGAGGTCAGTAGATGACAAAAGTTCCAGGACACATAGAAAACCCAGGCAGACCTCCTTAGTCACTTCACCCAAGAAAAGCTCTGGAGCCACCTGCCCATTAGGTACATATACGGGCTATCCCACCTGCCTGTTAGGTATACAGGCTATCCCACTTGCCCACTATGTATACAGGCTATCTAGGCACACAGGCTGCCCCAGGACAGGGACTTCCCAGGAGTCCAGTTACCAGTCTTCTGCCTTCCACTCCACTGCTGCTGGGCAGATGGCTGCTCTGGGAGGTCCCCTTTCATCTGAGCCATCTTGAGGGACAGAGGAGTTGGAGGGACCTCACCTGGCACATGGGGACCAAAGGGCAGAGGTGACAGCTGAGTTCCCCATCTATCATCCCCCCAGGGTGTTAGCTACAGACCCCCAAAAGAAAACACTGAGGACAAAGGCTGTTTTTTCTTAGCTTGGTTTCTCTTAAAAAACAAGGAACAAGAAAATCATTGCACCAGCATACTAAGCCTCAAACTCAAAACAAAACAAAAAACATTGCCCCCACCCCCAAAGCAACAATATACATGTCTTTGGCAACAATAACTTAGAATCACCCCATTTCCATTCACTCCAGCAAGTTACAAAAATATTCCCTGTAATGCCCACCCCAGCCCTGCCTGCAGGCAGGAGCCCCACAGTGGCTGTAGGGTACACCCTACTCTTTCTCTAGCCACCAGGATGTGGGCCAGGCATTGCTCTGTGAAAGAGATCTGCCCACTACCTTGCAGAGGGCTCTCTGGGGCAGTCCTGCTGCAGCTCGGAAGCCTCTGCTACTCGGCAGGAACTAGGCCAGAACAATCCAGACAGACCCTGTGGGGAGTGCTTCTGCAGAGGCAGTGGAGGGGGAATAGCCACCTTGCTCTGAGCAAACCTAGACCCAGGTAAGAAAAGTGGGAGGACCCAAAATGGACCTTCAGGCTTAAAGCCATCTTGCAATCTGGCCACGTATCCTTTGAATACATAGCAGGGACCTACCCAACAGGGCACGCAGGCCCTTGGACTCAATGGTCCTGGCCTGAGACAAGCTCACCACAACAGCCACATAGGAAGAGTGGCTGAAGTGGGCTTGGGGTCGTCCCAGGAGTGGAGAGTCACTTAGGGGGTCAGAGGACCCTTCTAGAGTGTTTATGGATATCCTAACAGACACCCACAGGCCCTCAGGCTACAGGCATCTCCAGAGTCTAGCAGCAAACCCCAGTGTCCACCCAGCACACATTCTGCCATCAGGGCAGCACAGAGGAGGTATACAGCCCAACACGTCCATGACTAGATACAGGCCTCTTGTCCACTTGCTTCTCCAGGATGCTGTGGGGTGCTGATGGTCCCCATTCATTCCCAGTCACCATCCTTGTTGCTGCCTGGACAGGATGGCAGGGGCTTCAGTGACGCCAGCCTCCGAACCGTGGGACTACCTGGGTCTCAAGCCTCTGTGTACTGGCCCCCAGCACCTGCTGCTGGGCCTGGTAAAGGGAGTGCTATGTGAGCATGTGGGGAGATACCAGACACAGGTTCTCACACACCAAAACTCACCCACCCATACAACCTCCTGGCCCACCAATAGGCCTATTCAAAGTGGTAGGCCTGGAGCCGGAGAGATGGCTCAGAGGTTAAGAGCACTGGCTGCTCTTACAGAGGTCCTGAATTCAATTCCCAGCAACCACATGGTGGCTCATAACCATCTAGGATGAGATCTGGTGTCCTCTTCTGGCCTGCAGGCATACATGCAGACAGAACACTGTATATATAATAAATATTAAAAAAAAAAAAAAGTGGTAGGCCTGCGTCTAGAGGGGCATGGATCCATTTCTCTTCCCCATGTCACCTAGATCCAGAGCCGTGTTTAGCAAATCCCCTCCCTGTCTGTGCACTCAAGGAAACTGAGGCCCAAACACAGAGGACGTGGTCAATCATGCAGTCATGTTCCTGGGCCAGGGACAAGTTCTTCCCTCTTGGCTACCAGAGCCAGGGCAACTGAGTATCTAGGGGAGAGGAATGGGCAGAAAGCACTGGTCAAAAGCTGAGTGGGGAATGGGGGGGGAGCCTGGCAGAGAGGAGCCTACCTGGCGCAGGCAGTGAAGGGGGCACATGAGAGGGTGGACTATGGGGCCACAGCTTGGGTAAAGTCACAACAGGGACTCCTAGCAAGAACCTCAGATCAGAGATCTACCACAGATGGCGGGTGGGCGGTAGGAGTAGAGACCACCATGTTGGGAATGTTCTAGTAAGTTATGAGAGGCTAGAGTCGGGCTAAGAAGAGCAGAACATGTGCCCAGCAGCCTGCTGTGGAGGGTAGAGTGGGCAGAGGGTAGGCAGGTCCTGGGAAGCAGTGGGCTAGGGGCGCCAGGACACAGTGTCTTCACAGAGACTAGGAGGCAAACATTGTTAACAGGGCAATGTCCAGGAGACCAGAGGCCACTAAGTCTCCCCTGCTGACACCCCTTGTGGATGCCTGTTCACGGTGCCCCTCTGCTCCACCTCAGCCCCTCCACACGTACCTCCCACCGACTGGGCATCTGAGTCCGATACGTAGGTGATGGAGAAGCGGGAGGCAGGGGTAGGTGACACGGTGAAACGTGACAAGGGCACAGCTGGTGTGGGAGGTGTGGCCAGGACAGGGTCAGCAGGGTCCAGCGCAGTCACCAAAGCAGCCTTGCCGGGCACCAGCGGGAAATCATCCCATTTGAACCTACTGCCTGCAAGTCAGGCCACCATGGAGTCACTTTGGTTAGGTCAGCCCCCAACCCCTACTTCAGGTGATACCACGTTGCAAACCCAGCCCTCCCATGATGGTGATGCCACACTGTGGCCCCCAACACCTGGCTCACCCTGTTCAGGAGTGGAGCTGTCAAGCAAGTGGTCAGCCCGCCGCGGCAGGCCAGGGGCACTGGGTGAGCTGGGGCTACCCTCCAGGAACCTGGGGAGCGACTCCTTCGTACTGGGGAAGGGCTCCCCAGTCTCTCGAGTGGGACTCTCCTGGAGGGGCAGAGCACCATGTGACTCGGGCTGCCCACCCTCTCCCAGCCCTGCACATACCCACAGCAGCCACCCACCTGGTCAAAGAGGTAGACCGTGACATCATCAAAGAAGGACACAGCCTTCTTCTTGCGTTCCAGGTCCTCGCAGAAGGCCTCTGACAACAGGCTGGGCATCTTCAGCAAGCTACGCAGGTTTCGGGCACTCTGGCTCTCAGCCACTACCACAGGCACCGCTGGGGGCTCCTCCTCACTGTCCTCGCTGGGCTCCTGGACGCTGTAGCACCGGAGCTCTTCATCAGACTCCTCACTGTCCTCACTGTCCTCTTCGTCCTCTGGCCGGCCCTCCACAGCCCGGGAGTGGCCAGGCAGGGCCAGGCAGAGCGGGGATCTGGGTGTGCTAAGACTCGCCATCCGCCCCACCTGGGCTGGCCCTGACAACTGTCCTGGGGGGCCCTGGGGCTCCATGCCATTGCCTTCTGAGCTCAGTGGGACTGAGGTCAGCAGGAAACATTTAGAATGACTAGGGTTGGGCACAGGCTGCACCTCAACTGGGCCTTGAGCCACAAGAGCCTCTGGCCTGGGCCCATCTGGCAAGGGCTCCTCTGGCTGCTGTGGAAGGGGCATCACCTCCCCGGGCACCTCAGGCCTGGAAAAAGCCTGTACAGACTGATGCCCTGGGCCAAGGGAGCTCTTCGGGTCTTGCTCCTTTGGGGAGTTCTGGACCCCACTGCACTTCTCAGGGCCAAAAGTGGGTTCAGACTCAGTGTCCAGGTCTGAGAAGTAGGCAGAGTCTCGGTAGGGGTTCTTCTTGCTGAGGCCTCCAAGAGAAGCAGAGAGCAGAGTCTCGGCCCCTGGGCTCTCACCCTCTGAGGATAGCTCTCTGAAGGCCTCAGGCTCGCTTGACTCATGGGCCTCCTTGAGCACAAACTCAGGGGACTCATAGTTCTCTGTATCATAGTCACTGTCCACGGCACGGGGCTGCCTGCCAGGGGGACCAGCAGCTGATGGGCTCAAGACTTCACAGCCACCATCACTGGCTGAGGACGGGATGTCCAGAGACTCTAGGGAGTCAGGGGTCCCCACCTGCTTCTGCAGACAGCGCAAGGCTGGTACTACGCCTGGCTTCTCAGTGGGTGGGCCGTCACTGGACAGGTCGGTGAAGACTCCTGATGTACCCTCAGTTCTGTCCTCATCCTCCCAGCTGTGGGCCTCTTGCCCCAGAGAACTGCTGCTGCTATCCAGAGTGGGAGCTGGCTCAGGGACCATCACCCAATTGCCAGCAGCAGGTGTAGGGGAGGCAGGCGTGATGTCAGGGGTGCTTGCCTCCTCCGAGGGAAGTGAGGCTCCTTCGTGGGATGGGGAGGGGACAGAAGGAAGGGGTAGCTGGGGTTCAGCAGAGCCCTCAGCCTCCTGGGCAAGTTTGGGTTCCACATGGGGGTTATCACCTCCACCTACAGCTGCCTCTGTCCAGGGGGAAGTGACGGGGCAGGCAGAAGGTGCCAGACCGTTGGCCGGACACAGAGGGAGCAGACTGAAGCAGTGTCTTGGCTCCTGACCAGGGGAGGCCGCTACTAACCCAGGCAGAAATTCTCTGGGATTCTTCTGCAACAAGTGGTGGCCCAGTCCAGGGGAGGCCCGTGGGGTCTGCTCTAGGCTGGAGCAGTCCTCCCTGTAGCTATCTGTGAAGCTGCTCACATAGCCAGGGTCCCAGGACTCCGGGTCTCGGCTGCCACTGTTATTGTTGGCTGACATGTTAGAGCTCCAGTGGCCATACTGAGTGGCCCTCCCTGCCTTTCCCTCCTCCATCTCCTCATCACTGGGGGGTGGCTGGGCCCCAGGACTCCCAGAGGGAGAGGCACCCAGTGGGTCATCAAAGAGGGGTGGGCAGAAGGTAGCCACACCCCAGTCTATGTCTTCAGCTGGCAACATTGGGGTCCCAGGAGAGGGTGAGCGTGAGGGGCAGGGTGTCTCTTGCACCCTGCACGAATGGTGGTCATGGGGGCCCCACAGGCCCCCAGTGGGGGGTGCGTGGCCCAGCAGTGGCTCCCTGACTAAAGAGGAAGTGGTGCTCTCTGAGGTGTTGTCCTGGTCAGTCGCAGCTTGGGAGCTGGGAGCACAGCCAGCACAGTCAGGGTCATGGCCAGCGGCCGGCAGCGCCCCCTCCAGGCGGATGAAGTACTCACTACCCACCGAGGGGCTGTGGGCACTGAGTACTGGCACCACACCCGGTGGAGAGATGTCAGGGGCACACAACTCCTGCAGCCGCGCTACGGACCCAGGGCTGGAGGCACCCCTTGGGGGTGGGAGCGCCTCAGCGCCACAGCCGGCCTCCCACTTGTATTCGAAGTTGAGGCCATGCCTTGTCTCAGTCACCATCAGAACGTCGTCACTGTCCACCTGAAAGCCGTCACTGGTGAACTGCTCCAGCAGTGGGAAAGATGAGGCAGCCGTGAGCCCGGCAGCAGCAACCGCTGGGCCAGTGGACCCTGACCGGGGACCAGTGCTACCTCCGGGCCGCAGGGAGCGCCAGCGCCGCTCAAACTCTTCCTCCAGCTCCGTGGTGCCCTTGGCACACAGGTAGGACAGCAGTAGGTGGACCTCCTCCGCTGTGGGCCTCTGCTCTGGCTGCAGCCAGCAAAACTGCATCACCTCGTACCTGCCGGGAGGCCCTCATGGGTGGCCCTGGCCACATCTGGAGAAACACTGGCCAGGAGTATAACCTGCCCTCCAGGGATAGTCCGTTCCCCGCATGCTCGGGGCACCATGGGGGTAGTTAAGTCGATCTCCCAAGGTAGACCCTGCAGCCTGGGATGGGGGTCTGGGTCAGATATCTCCCTGGGATCCCCCCATGCCTGTTCAGGCTACATAGAGCTGGACCAACCAGCCCCTGGCTGTACAGTTCAGCCACCTGCGCCCCTTGGGCCCGCCTGTCCAGGGTGGTGGGGTCCTCACCAGCGATCAGACAGAGTCAGCTGCAGCTGGGGCTTGGGCAACTTAAGCTGCTGCTCTCGGATGGCGAAAGCCAGCACCTGCCGGTCCGAGTGCTGAGGGTAGGGCTGCGCACCCAACTCGAAGAGCTCCCAGATGGTCACTCCCAGGGACCTGCAGGGTGAGACGAGGCCCGAGTGTGACTGCACAGGACCCCTGAACACCTGTCACAGGGCCAGCCTCTCCAGAACGGAAGTTCATTACAGCACAGCTGCCTCTCCCCAGTGGCACGGGTGCACGTCCAGGCCCTGTACCCCTCACAGTATGGGTTTTGCCTAAATGTGCACTTTGGCCCCGGTGTAAGGAGGTGTCCGTTGGTCCTCACCTGAAGGCTCCATACCCTTGACCCTGAGGCAGTCCCCCTACCAGTACGGCGCCCTCAGGAACCCACCCTGGGCAGTCCCAACTAGTAGCCCGTGAGTGACTTAATAAGGCCACTGGGTGGCAGGCCTGAGCACACTTGCCCTGGGTGCCAGCTAGCACCCTAGCCAGAGAAGGAAGTGGGAATGTTGGAGCAGGGGACTGAGATGAAAACCAGGATCCCTACTACAGGGAAGCTGGGGAGACACCACCCCAAGCCCCTCCCAGTAGCCAGGCCTGCGCTCACCACACGTTGCTGGTCTTGGTCTGATCCACCACCAGGAGGTTGCCGTGTACCTCGTCCACCAGCTCAGGAGCAATCCAGCGCAGTGGCACCCACAGCTGGTCAGCCGTCACGAGGTAGTCCTCCTGCAGCACGTAGGAACAGGGTGGGAGTTAGCTCCAGTCAGCTTGCACCAACCCTGCACACGGCTCTGCCTGTCCCCACTCACCCTGTATTTGCAATGTGACAGGCCACAGTCGCCGACCTTCACCGTCAGGTCGGCCGTCAGCAGGCAGTTCCTCAGAGCCAGGTCACTGCAGGGTGGTAGGCAATGTCAGCAGAGTGTCTCAGCCTGAGGGTGTCCAGCACTGTGAGTCCTTTACTCACAATTGGGTGGTTTGCCCCCTGGGCGTAGCCAGGCAGGCAGACAGGAGGGCATGTCTAAGGGGCCACCTGTTTGTGTCCAAGCCCTGGCTCTGCGGCCTTCACTGACTATTTCGGAAGGCCTGTGTAGGAAGCACCTTGAACCTGGTGACTAAAAGATGCTCAAGGACTCCCAGCAAGGGGCTGTGTGAGCAGCCCTGGAACCCAGCCCCTTCCACCCTCCCCTCCCACGACCTACCCAACAGGGGCCCCCATGGCACAGAGCACAAGGTGTATCTGCAATGTCCTTTCAGGATCTTCCAACCCCGCCACACTACTCCGTCACCCGCATCCCCAGGATGTTAGAACTAATGAGGACGCCGAGGCCTGGAGTGTGCCAGAGGGTCCTGCCCTCTGGCAGTCAGATCCCATGTTCTAGAGCACAGGCCTGCCCTGCTACACAGAGCTGGAGCTGAGTTCTAGGACAGGGTGGGTCACAAGCACCCTTCTGTATGCCTATCACCCCAGGATGTCCACCTACCCAGCGGTGAGCCTGGGATGCCAGCTTTTACCCTCTTGCTTGGCTGGAGACCACTTGAGTGGCACAGGACAACAGAGTCTATGGGATGTGCTGCATCTGCCATAATGCGGTTATGAGAGCTCTTTGGGTGAAGATGGAGCCATCCTGGCCTGCCTCTACCCCAAGAGGACTGTGCCAGGGAACAGCTGCAGGGTGGGGTGGCCTGGGGCCATGCCTATGGGTGGGGCAGGGGGCGGGGCAGGAGGCTGGCAGCTGCCCTCTTCAACAAAATCACTGATGCTGGAGTCGCCTGTGTCATCATCACTCAGCACCAGGATATTGTTGGGGAAGACGGCCTGTGCGCGCTGGCTTGGCAGGGCCACTGGTCCATGGCTACTTCTTCCAGCACGTGCCCCTGGCTCGTGGGAGGCTGGGCATCCTGGCCTGTCTTTTGACCACCAGAGGCAGGACAGAGCCATCCCTCCCATTGCAGGGTCAGCCCAAGCCACTCCCTTTATGGCCTGAGGCTGGGGCTGATCTGGGGCCCAAGTGTGGCTGACGGCCACAGTAGACAGTATGGATTTCTTCATTTGTCTGCAAAGCGAGTTTCAAACTTCAGTCTGCTCAATTCGTTTATTTATTTTGAGATGGTCTCGCTACATAACCTTGGCTATTCTGAAACTCACTATGTAGACCAGGCTGGACTTGAACTCATAGAGATCCGCCTGCCTTTGTCTGCCTCCTGAGTGCTGGGACTAAGGGTGTGCGCCACCACGCCCAGCTTCTTCTCAATTTTAAGAATTATAAAATTCCTTGCAGAGTGGCTATTTGATGCTGTGCAGGTGAAGTCAGTTCATGAGGCCTGCAAAGTGGGATCACCACGTGACTCTCCTGTACAGGGGCATTCTGTCTGAGGGTCAAGGCACTGGGGGACCAGGGCTTCGTGGCCATGGCCTGCTAGTCTCACCTGTGTACGTAGTTGTGACGATGTAGATGTAAGACCCCACATGCCACCTCGCACGCCATGCGCTGCAAGGTCAGGGGGTCAGGCGCCATGGACTCTGTCACCCGGCAGCTCCGTAGATAACCTTTGAGGTCCCCCTGCCGGGAGAGTGCCCAGTCACCTGGTAGCTGTAGCCCGCCGGCCGCCCACCCCAAGAGAACCTGAGTCAGGTGACCTGAGGAGCAGCTGCTAGCCCTGGTGTTCACAGCAGTTTCAGCGAAGCCTAGTCTCGGTTCTTCCACAGCAGCCTCAGTGCTAACTAACGGCCTCAGCTTGGCACTAGAGCTGGGTGTGTAAAGGGGCCAAAGGACGACGTGAAGAACCGAAACTCACGCTCTGCCCCAGGAGCTGTGCGAACCCTGTGGCTGGCCCTGGACCCTGGTGCTCAGCTGCCCAGGCCCCACAGTGTGGCCCCTGCTGCTGTTGACTCATCCTCTCTAAGCAGGCCTCTTCTGGGAGTAGGGCAGGGACTACTAGAATTCCACTTTAGAAATGATGAGAGGCACCAAGAGGCAGGAGAGGTGAGGAGCCCAGCTCAAAGAGGCCTCCCACTCCCCTTCAGGACAACAGGTTAGAACAGGACCTGGAGCGGTAATACTGCCTCCCCCAGGTTGCCGCTTACCAGTGGACAGAACTCCATGACTAGCAGGTAGGGGGTCACCTCAGCACACTGGGCCAGGCACTGAAGCAGGTTGCTGTGCTGCAGCACCCTGGAAGAGCCCACGGGCATCTGAGTTGGAAGGCAGGAGAGGGTGCGGCCAGGCACCAGCACAGCCTTCCCCACCCCACAACCGCCCGGCTCTCCCGCTGCGCTGGTCCCCAGCCCCGCTCCCACCGCACCACCCACCTGTAGGGCTGTGCCTCCTCCAAGAACTGCATCTGCTCCTGTACGCTGGCGCTGGCCTTCAGCTCCTTCACCACCACCTGCGTGCTGCTGACGCCCGAGTGCACCTCACCCAAGAACACCTGCCAGACGGAACTGGCATCACCAGGGCCCCTTCCAGTCTCCACAGGAAAGGCCATTTGGCTCCCAGTGCCATACAGTGTCGTACAGCTTCCCACCAAGCCCTCTGGCTAGAATGCTCGGCCTGGGTCCACCAGCAAGTCTCTGCTTTCCTCACTGGGGTTTACAGCAAGGAAGAAGGACTCGGGTGCAACTGGTCCAGTTGGGGTGTGTGTGAGAAAGAGCCCTTTCCCAGGGAACTCCCAGGAGAGCCAGCCCACACCTGGCCATTCCTGCCACCCTTCGGTATGCTTACCTTCCCAAACCAGCCGTGGCCAATCTCTTTTAGGTACAAGAGGCTGTGGCGGCCCAGGTCCGTGGACTTGAGAAGTTGCACTATAGTAAAATGGGAGACTCAGGAAGTACTTAGCCACTGCTTCCTCTTCGTCTTCCCTACCAGGCTCCCCAGGGCCCAGGAAGCTTCCCCAAGTCCCCCAGACAGGGAGGCTCTGCTAAAGTGGAGGCCACACTTGAAGGCTGTTCAAGTATCTCTTAGGCTCTGGGTGGCTGCTGTCAGCTGAGCCATAGACCTTAATCTCCATCCAGGCATATCCCTGACCGAGCCCGGGGAAGGGTGCCCAGTGCTACAGGGATAAGCCAAGCCCAGACAGCAGGGCCTGGAAGGCAGTTTGGATGAGGCAAGAAGCTGGTGCTGAGGCCTGGGAAGTCCCCAGAGCAGCCCACCCCCTACTCCTGCCAAAGGCTGGCATTCACACAGCAGTCACACCAAGGCGCCTTTGTTGGGGGCTGCTTGGCACAGCCCTGTACGGGACACAGTGGGCCTATTCTCCCTGTAGGCCAGGCTGAGTGAGGTCAGAAGAGAAGAACGATCACTGTGGGCAGAGAGGAAAGGACCAGGACTCATTGCACCCACTCAACCCCCTCAGATTCTCTGAATTCTGCTCCCACGCTGATGGCCCAGAAGAGAAGGGTTAAAGCTATTGAGAGGGCCCAAGGGAAGGCAGCAGCCCTCAGGGACTAAGGGACTTGAGGAATGTCAGCTTGGGGCCTAATTCAAGGAAGAGTGTCACTGGGCCTTGTGTCCTAGGACTTATACCCTGAACCCCAGTCTGTATGGATGCCTGCCTTCCACCCTGAGGTCTATCAGACCTCAGTCATCTCAGAGCAGATTTGGGGTCCTGACTGTGGAATCCAGGCCAGACACAGGACAGGAGAATGCTTGTATGTTAGGAGCTGAGACAGGGGTGGAGGCTCGGGGGGGGCTGACCCACCCTCACTCCAAATTTTTCCTTCCTTGGAAGAAGATGCCCCCCCAAAAACAACAGAGCTGAACAGTGGAGAATATACCTCTGCCCTGTCCTGGGTCCCTGCTCCACCCATCCTCACTTTCCCAGGAGTGGGGGCCAGTAGGATCTGGAAGTATCAGACATACTGTTGTCCCTGGGGTAGCAGGCCCATGCTCAGTTCAGGATGGCAGGGCTTCTAGTCAGCCCCTACTCCCCACTAACTCCTAACAGTGTCTACAGTTAGGAGATGCCCAAGCCCTCCAGGAAGGTGTAGGCCTGTGTTTGACCAAGCCTGCCAGCCCCATATGAGGTGCTCCTGATAGCTGCAGGCCTTTGGACCAGGGGATAAGTCTGATCCTGACATAGACCTTCATGCCTGGACTTTGAGCTCTCCCTCAAAAGACTCGTAGGGCCACAGGAGCAAGCATGTAGTGTTGGGCCAGGCTGGTGGCTGGAGAGCCTACCTAAGTCTCTCTTGGCTCAAACAGGTACTGAGAGCCCTAACCTTTGATACAGGCTGGGCCCTTGATTGGAAGTATTGTGTTAAGAGCCAGGTGGGGCTGGCCCAGGGTTGAGGCGGGGAGAGTGTCCTGCTTTTTGCCACAGTAATGAGGCATTGGGGCCAGCAGCACTCTGTTTGACAACCCTTTCAGTGTTCCTGGTGCCATCAGATAGACAAGGGGCAGCCCTTGGCTGAGCTTCCAGCCTGTAAAGGCCTGAGAGCTGACTGCTGTAGAGGTGGCCACAGTCCTAGGCACCAATTTGACCAGGGCATTTTACCTGTCACCTCTAGAGTGACACCTGGAGGAGGGAGGGGACTAACCTAGGAGGAGAAGGCTCTAGGAGGGGCAGGTAGAGGCCCTGCTTACACTCGCTCCCAAGATGGGAGCAGATCCTTCCTGTGTTCATGCTCCCTTTGCTGTGTGGGCAAGGCCCTGTTTGGCAGGGACAATGAGACCATGTTCCTACAGGGTTGGGCACAAGGGAGCAGGAATCTGGAGTTAAACACCCTGGAAACAGCACAGAAAGGCAAATAATCCCAGAACCAGAGGCTGGGCCACCAGCCCCAGTCACGGCCTCTCTGCATAGCAGCCACTTGGGTGGAGAAATGACAGGCACAGGCCACTCTCAAGCCTGCTGATAGCTAGCTCCCAGGTCCAGAAGAGGGTCCATGCACCTTCCAACGCAACCCAGACTCCTCTGACCGCAACCCTGAATGCAACCCTGGCCTCTGACCGCCTATGCGCCAAGTGTCCCATCCCAGACTGTACCCACTTTCAGAACCAAGTTCTCAGGCTCCTATAGCCTGCTGACTCCAAGACACAATGGAAGGAGGACCCACTTACCTGAGCGACCAGGCTGCTTAGCCATGGGCAAGGAGACCTCAGTGAGGGGCAGGACATACACATCGGGGCCGTTCTGCGCAGCTGCAGCCAGGGAGCCCTGATCCGAGAAGTCGCCCACATACTCATCCCCCTCAGCATTCTCAAACTCCTGCAGGTTGGGCCAGCATGAGTGGGCAATCAGGACACGGAGGGTCAGGGGAGGCACAGCAGGCTATGAAAGGCCCAGAGCTCAGCTGGACTAGCAAGGTCTAGGGTGTGTGGCCTGCTGTAGGCCCTCACTCCTCAGAACACCATCCCAGGAGGAGTCAAAGGCTGCAACCTCACATGGGTCTGGCAACCCAGGCTGAGTCCTGCTTGGGGGAAAGGCTAGAGACAGGGTTCAAGGGACAGCCTTTCATGGACCCTGTCAGGGCTTGGAGCAGATTTTCAGGCAGAGGCTCCATTGCTCATCCCTGGGAAAAGTAACTAGGTGCCCCACCCCTAGCTGCACAGAGGGTAAGGAACCCAGGGACTTGTTCGACATCCCCACCTCTGCCACCTGCCTTTAGGCAGTGGTGTACCCTCACCCTATACCCTACTGTACCACTACCAGTGCCCCAGACCCTCTTAAGAGTCTGTTGCTGGGCATCCCTGAAGGCCACTCTTGGATCAGGCTTTTGAACATTATCAGCCTTGGAGAGACCACCCTTACTCCCAACCCACCCCATTGAATCTAGATCACATTCCAAGCCCAGTTAGTCTGGGATGGGCCACAGTCACAAACAAGGACAGGATTAGTGGAAGAGCACTTGCCTAGAATCACAAACAAAAACCAAAACAGGGACAGGGTGAAAACAAGGCCAGTTTGTCCTCAGCACTGGGCAAACCTCCCGGTCACTCTCTCTTACCCCACACCTCCTGCCCAGGTGGGGACCTGGGGCTCTGAGGATTGAGGCCTGGGCACAGACTAGAGCCTGGTACCCACTCCAGACCACATTCCTGTGGACAGATGGCTAAGTGTACCCTGGGGACCTCTTTTTCTAGGTCATTTGTCTTTCTGTAAAGGGGGTGGCCCCATGTTCCTGGTGGCTAGCCCAGGTCTGGACTCTGAGCACAGAGCCACCAATACATGTGGCAACTCTCCCTGCCTGGAGCCTACAAGACCACCTTCAAATTTCCTCCAGTCCCACACACCTTCCCCTTTGCGTTAGTCTTGGCTTAGACCATTACCTTCCCCTGCAGGAGAGCCAGCCGGGTTCCCCCAGCACAGCGGGTGATCAGGCAGCACAGAGTGAGCATGGGGCTGTCAGCCCCTGCCCAGAGCAGCTCTAGCAGGGAGCCCACTGTGGAAGCAGGAGGCAGTGACCCTCCAATCAAGGCACACTGGTGCTGGAATGTCCTGGGCACCATGTTCCCAAGGAGGTGGAAGGGCATGGGTGGGAGGGGCTGCTGTTAGTCCCTGTGAGGAGCCTTGTTCTCAGGGCCCCAGGAGGGGCTTGCTACACAATGGCTGCCTAAGCCCAACCCTGGGTTCCCACTCCCACCTCCACAACCTAGAGCTCTGCCCTGAGTCCTCCAGGAAAGCAATTTTACACAGCAGCCCTGGCCTGCTGTGGTCAGAAGACTGTCCCACAGGGTGGGGGCACCAGGGCAGTGCAGCCTCTGGGGGCCATCACACTGCCCCTCAGGCACTCAACTTCCCTGTTTGGCTAGGGCCTTGCTACCAGGGACTGTACAAAATGCAGCATTAGGTCCAGGTTACAAAGTAGGAGATATCGCTGCCCCTCACCTCCAGATACAGACGGGCAGGCGCTGTGCTTGACCACAAACCCTCCTCCCACCCTGACCTCTGCAGTGTAGAAACCTGACCTCCTGCCCAACCTGCCACCCCACGTGGGTGCGGGAATGAAGAGGGCTCTAGCCAGGCCTTACTGTGCTGATGGGCAAGGCTGCAGCCCCCGGTGGTGCCTCCTGTGTGGTGTCACTCCTCTGCTTTCTGCCCTACCTTCCTGTTTAGAGCCACAGTGTGACAGGGGTGGCCACGGGCAGAATGGAAAGTGGAAAGGTGCAGGGTCCCCTGGGCCTCCGTCACCAGAGTGGAGGCCTCAGCTGTGGGGTCTAGCCTCCTAGGCAGACTGCAGTGAAGACCACAGGGCCTTCAGCGAACACTCCACAAACAGAATGGCTGCTGGGGCTGAAACAACTGCCCTTGTTTCTGGAATCTGACGGATGTCCTCTGAGCAAAAGATGCCCAAGCTAGGGAGCCCCCAAATGATGACATCGGTGCCAGGGAAGTGTGTCTGTGTGACCTCACTTCCCTTCTGACTCAGTGAGCAGAGATGTAAGGGTCTCTGCAGGGCCAGCCTCTTGACTGAGTTACAACACTCTCAAGAGCCCCCAAGGCTCCTTAAGGTCATTTCAGCTTCTCTGAACACGGACAGGTCTGACCTGGTGCTAGAAGGGGATGGCATGAGGCCATGTCTACAAAGGGAGTCCCCTAAATGAGGGGCAGGGGATGGGATCCCAGTAAAGGGGCTTTGGGTTATCAGACAAGGAGTTCAGTGGGTCCCCAGGAGGCTCCAGAAAAACCAACCATCATGGCAGCCCCAAGATGGAGAGGAGCTAGGTGATGGGTGGATCCTGTGCAAGGTCCTCACCTTGAACCCAATGCCGCCCTTCTTACAGCACAGGCAGGCCAGCATGAGGATAATGACAGTGAAGAGCCCTGAGAAGGACACAGCTACCACTGCGAGGGAGGACGACCAGGACAGTTCACCGAGTGCAGCGCCGTCTGCAAGGAAGCAGAGCACAGATGTCTCACCTCGACCTCGTCACATGACCCCTTCCTCTGCTCCTGCGTCTGGGCACGGCCTCGAGCCAGTGAACTGAGGACTGCCCTTGGAAGCCTGAGCTAGTGAAGTGGGCCAGGGTGGGCTCAGCTCCCAATTCCAAGGTTCATAGACGTCTATGATATCAGATATATCTTAGGCCATAGAAAGACTCACTACTAGGGCTGGAGAGGTGGCTGTGTAGTTCAGAGCACTGGCTGCTCTTCCAGAGGACTTGGGTTTAATTTCCAGCACCCACATGTTGGCTCACAACTACCCTAACTCCAGTCCCAGGGGATCCAATTCCCTCTCTGGACTCCACGGCTGTCAGACACACACATGGTACATGCATTCAGGGAAAAACATCCACTCACATAAATTTTTTATTTCAGAAAATAAAAGTAAAATCCATATTCTGTTCACATTACTGGGCTCACATTGTGGCTAGAAGGCCACTGAGGGCCCTGGAAGCGAAGGATAGCAAGGAACTGATTCTCCCAGGAGCAGGGACCCTGCTGGCACTGAGGATTTGCCCTGTGTGTGGGGCAGCAAAGCACCCTCATCTCCCCCCTACCCCAAGTCCCTTAGGGCTGCTTCTGACCTAAGAGAGCAGGAAATGCTCCCTTCTTTAGCTCCTGATCCAAATGAACTCCTACATCTCAGGAGGGGAAACCAAGGTGCTCAGGACAGCAGAGCACACCCTCAACCCATCACACTGAGCTTCCAAACTGGGCCTCCTTAGACTGCAGCAGGGGGAAGCCAACTCTGCTGTCTTCAGCTGGCTTACGGGGCCAGCCCAGCATGTCCACTGCTTGCGAACAGCCCTGCCTCTTGGGCCTACCCTTCCTCAGCACACAGCCTCTGAGTCACCCTATGTCCTCAGAGGTCTTCTCTATCCACGGGTCCTCATTAAACCCCTGGCAATCTCGCGCACCTCAGCTCCTCTGGGTGCTGAGTCTCTGCAGCCTTAGTCACCGGCAATACACACTTGGGAGTACCCAAATTCAGCAAGGATGAGGCTCAGGGTTTCTGGGTAACAAAGCATCTGGGAGGGCCACCTGGAGGAAGGGTGAACTTGAGAGCCGACAGGAATACAAACACGGGTTGGAGTTCCCACTTGGGCACCTGTCAATACTTTCCACCTCACACCTAGAGACAAGAGGGTCCTCAGTGAACCACAATAACAGCCAGGCTGGGCTAAGGAACAAGGGAGCAGGGGCAGCCAGCCAAGCAGGATATGGTGACACCATGGCAGGGCAAACAGCCAGAAGCTAAAACTCCATAGGAGGCAGCCACACTCATGGGACCAGTCCCCATCCTGAGCCAGGGTCCTTCCAGTGGCCGGCCTTGACAAGCAGAGTTCTGGGCACGCCTGCATGTGTGTGCTTTGTACACATGTGGCCTTGCATGTCTGTGTGTGAAGTACCCCCCCCATGCAAGCGGCACTGTGTGCTCACACCTAAGTGCCCCGTGAATGTAAGTGCATGATCCACCATAGGTGGACACGAGTGAGCGTCCTTCTGCACCTCTGCGGACTGTGTTGTTGCCATGGTAAGCCACCTCTCCTTTCTCCATCTGCTAAGGAATCCACAGTCTCCCCTCCCATGAATCGCTACCTGCGTTCATGGGCTCACTTGATGGTCCTGAGGCCTGGGGCTGGCATCTGGTACCTCAGCCCACCCCTTGCTTACTCCCTGGGCTCCATGGCCATATGCCAGGTAGAAGCCACCTTGGAAAGGGCCAAGCTCCACTTCCACTGCAGCCCTCGCTCTGACCTCCCATCAAGGCCGCTGGCTTTTCTGTGGGTCCCTTCTGGCCTTCACCAGGCCCTGGCCACAGAGGGTTGTGGCGAGGTGCTGGCTGCTAAGAGATGCTCAGTGGGCTTGTGTGGAAGGCACAGAGGTCCTTGTGCTCACACATAAGCACTAGGGGAACCAGGAATGTTAACACACAGGGTTGTTCCTTCAAAGGAAGGCATGCATAGCCCCACAGCTGGCACTAACGTGGGCTCATCCCACGGAGAAGGTAAGAAAAATTTTCTTAAAATAAAAGTAGGGGTAAAAGCCGGGCGGTGGTGGTGCACGCCTTTAATCCCAGCACTTGGGAGGCAGAGGCAGGCGGATCACTGTGAGTTTGAGGCCAGCCTGGTCTACAAAGTGAGTCCAGGACAGCCAAGGATACACAGAGAAACCCTGTCTCGAAAAACCAAAAAAAAAAAAAGTAGGGGTAAAGGCTAGTCCTCTCACCCAAGGAGCTGGGACAGTGAGTGAGTGAAATACCATAGGTTCTTCTCTGTCCTCAGGGGAAAGCAGTTTATACAATTATTGACATGTTTGTTAAGATCCAGGGAAGCAAACTATTCAGAGAAAAAGCTCTGCAGCTTTATACAAGTGGCTAAAATTTAATTCTTCATTTCCTGAACAAGGAATCATTGATGTTGAAAACTGGAAACACATAGGCACTTTTACATAGGTAAAAAGAACCCATGAAAAGGAAGTAAAATCCCTGTCAATTATTTTCCAAGCTGGACCACAGTGTGTATCACTTGGACTCTCTCAGGAGGATCATAAAAATAATAATAATAAATTCTCTGCTGGACACATGTTGGCAGGTTTTGGCAGGCAGGAACACAGAGCCCTCCGGCCACACGCTCATGCCAGGAGGCACAGTTCTGCCAACTTAGGTGGTACATGTCCAACTCTGCGCATTCCGACCTGAGAAGTAGAAACAGGTCTTCAAAACCAGACTTCCTTGTTTGTTTAAGTTCGGGGTGGGGGTCAGTTTATTGGGTGGACTGAGGAGGACCGAGTCTTCTAGTCATGATGGGCAGCTCTGGGGCCCAGTTTACAGATCCTCACCCAAAATGGGTATCCTGAAGGAGGACCCGGCGCTCAACATCAACTGGCCTCGTGCATACATTAGCACATGAAGGGTAGAGATGCTCAGAGAGTGGGGATCGCCTTACATGAGAGACAAGGAATGATGCAGAAGGGTTCTGAATGTGGAGAGGCTGTAATGGCAGGATGGAAGCATTTGGGGTGAAGTCCTCAAGAACGCTGTGTAGTAAACGGAAATTGGGGAAGAATGGGATATGAGTAGCTTGGAGGTAGAAATGGAAGAAAGGTTTAGTGTCTCTGTAAACGAATCCTGCCCTAAAAATGGGTTTTGAAGTTTTCACCTAAAATTGGTTTTGGTACAGCCTGAGAGCCTGTTATGCCAGACTGTCTGAGAAATGTAGACTAGAACCTTCCAGCAAGTTCTTCCTCCATGGAACTGTTATGTTTCGAATTGTTCACATCATTTTTGTCGTTTACCATATCGGCCGGTGTGCATTTCCGTGTTCACACGGGAAACCCCAGTTGTTTTATCCTCAGAGTTTTCTGTGATTATTTCTCGGGTCCTTCTGCATACCCTGTCACCTGGTGGGAGAATCTTGGAGCTCAGGATTAAAATTGCTCTGAAACTGGGCAGTGGTGGCATATACCTTTAATCCCAGCACTTGGGAGGCAGAGGCAGGTGGATCTCTGTGAGTTCAAGGCCAGCCTGGTCTACAAAGTGAGTCCAGGACAGCCAGAGCTACACAGCCCTGTCTCAAAAGACAAAAAAAAAAAAAAAAAAAAAAAAAATTGCCCTGATTTTTGAAGATCCCAAACTTTATGTAAATAGCCCTAGGTTTAAATCTTCAGAAGTAAAGCCGGGCGGTGGTGGCGCACGCCTTTAATCCCAGCACTTGGGAGGCAGAGGCAGGCGGATATCTGTGAGTTCGAGGCCAGCCTGGTCTACAAAGTGAGTCTCGGACAGCCAGAGCTGTTATACGGAGAAACCATGTCTCAAAAAAACAAAAAAAAAAAAAAAAAAATCTTCAGAAGTAAACTACCATTGTTAATTAAGAACGTTTTCTTTAGGTTTGTGTTTGCCTTGATCTGACAGATGACTAGACTATGGCAATGGCGGAAGTTAGAGGAGGCTCATGGGAGCCTATCTTCTATTGGAGGCATTTTTTACGCAGTATGCCAAGCTTCGAGTGCATGATTAGTAGTTCTCACATCAGCTTGACATCTGGAACTAAGGCTGTCTGTGACTGAGGCCTTCTCTACTGTCAGGTCTGTCTAAGTGCGTCATAGCCATGCGCTGGGCCTCTCCCTAACTAGTCAGCTGGGGAGCACTGCCCTGGGTGTGGCACGGGGTCCTGGGGACTCAAGAAAAACACCACTGTGTCATATCTGGAACTTGACTTTGTCAAATAGCTCTTTATCCATTTCCTTTCTAGGACTCTCAATACAACTAAAAGCTGATAATGGTTCTGCTTATATGAGCAAACAATTTAAAGAATTTTACAACTTATGCAATATCAATTATGTTACTGAAATAAATCCCTTAAAATCCACAGGGTCACAAGCTATTATGGAACAACACCATCAAATATTGAAACAGCAAAATTTAAAAATAAAAAGAGGTATGTATATACACCCACCTAAATCCCCACATTATCCATGCTAACTTTACATTTTTTTCACTTTGAAGGATGCTTCTGCTGCTGCCCCAAAGCATTTTGCTCTAAAGCAAACGTAGCCTAAAGTATATGTTAATGGAAAGATCTAGAAGCTAATCAACAGAAAGGGCCTGATGTTCCCCTAACATCAGATGAGGTGATGCATGTTTCTTTCCAGAAAATGAACGCAGACCAGGACATCCCAGAGACCACTGGACAAACGAAGTATCTGAAGATAGACAACAAGCCCATCAAAAGGAGACGTCTCAAGAGGAAGAATAAGCCAGTGACTTAGGGAGACAACAAAGACACAATTCCAGTGACCTAAAAATGATGCTGTTATGTTTACTGACTGCATGTTAATTCTCAGTGCATGTCAATGCAGAATCCAAATGCTTTTTGTCAGGGGGTAACAGGCATCATGCTGATGGTAGGAGACAGTGTGATGTTGTTTTGCCATGCTAAGCATTGCTTTCAGTCTTTTTATTACCAGTCCCAAGAGTGACTCCTGGACTACTGAGAGGTTTCAAATGCGGCCTGTTTGATTAGTGAAACTACTAATATTACCAAAAAAATATTAACAGAAATTAATCAAGAGATGAGAGATTAGAGAACCACATTTTTACAAAGTGGAGCTACTACAGATTATTTGTTGCTCAAGCATAATGGTGGGGTGTGAACAGTTTTCTCCAGTGTAATGCTTTAATGTGTCAGATTTCTCTCATACTACTGATGGTCTAAAGATCTGCATAAAGAGTTAAACACAGTCTCTCAAGTGACCTTTGCAAGGCCCCCATGGTTAAGGCGGCTTTCCACTTTCCTTGGTCCTCTGATAAGTACTCCCATGATTCTCTTATGATTGCTTGCGTTAGTTAGACTGGCCATTCAGGCAATGCATACAACCTTGGCCTCGACGACAACCTTCTCTCTTTAAGAAATAAAGAGGAGGGAGATGTGGGAGGCGTGGTAAGCACTTAGGGGAACCAGGAATGTTAAACTCACGACTCGTTCCTTCAAAGAAATGGATGCATGACCTGCTATCTGCCTAGAAGACTGGGAACAGCCGTGGTTAATAGCCTGGTGACTTTTTTGTGGTATTTGCATGGCTAAGACCACATCAAATCCTTCCCCAGGCCATTAGCATAAGCTCATCATCTTTATGAGAGATGTCACAGGTAGTATATATACAAAGAGTTTCCATGAAGTCGTGTCTTTAGCTTTACTGTGGCTTCAGTTAATTATCACCAGGAAATGTTTTCACCAAACTGTGCTTAAATATGCCTAAAATAAACTACCTGGCGTCAGACCCCTAGGTTTGAACGAACACCGACTACTTAGGCATCTTGAACCGAACTGGTTTCCTGTCTGCTACTGGTCCTTACTCTGCCAGCCATGGTGGCAGAAGAGACCTAGCAGGCCTGTCTGTCATTCAGTGTCCAAGTTCCTGAGGGGATGGTCTTAAACTCTCAAGTTTATATGTGTGCCTGGGTTTCTGAAGGCCCACTTTGGCAGAAGCCCTGCTCCATCAAGGGAGCCCAGAGACTCTTCTAGCAGACTCAGCCCCACCTACAGCAGACACAGAAGATAGGAGAGCTGACTAGCGCCCCCACAACCAATTGCCTCCTGTCCACAAACACAAAAGTTACCCCAGCTGGCTCCACCCAGGGCCCCACCAGTTCCCAATCATCTTGACTCCCTCTGGAGCAGTCACGAGTCTCTGGCCACCCGTCCTGCTGGGTACCAGCTCCTGGGACAGAAAAAGGTCTTCCCCAAATACATAGGCAGGCCCAGTGAGGCAGCACACGCACAGACAAACAGGTGCTCACACACAGACGACCATGTGAACACGTGTGGACATGTATGTATACATGCCCCAGCATGTACATGCTCCTATTTCCACCTCTACCGGAAGCCTATCCCATCGACATCATCATCCCTAAATCACAGTTAAGAAACTAGAGCAGGCTCCGTGGCTGCTCTTCCTGGGTTCAATTCCCACCACCCACATGGTGCCTCACAACTGTCTGTAACTCTAGTTCCAAGGAATCCGATGCTTTCTGCTGACCTCTGTGAGCACCAGGTACAGGTGCACTGTAACCGAACTTTTAAATTATTATTTAACACTTATTTATTTATTACTAAATTCACTTATAACAAACACCAACAATTTCTTAACTATTAATCCTATAAATTCCTACAACCCCTTTAACCTATTCACTAAATCTATTGATAATTATAACAACCACTTTCATAACCTTTTAGAATGATACAGTCTCTGGGGCAGGTCCTCAGTCGTCAGGAACACAGTCTTTGTTGTAGATTCTTTAACACACTTAGCAGTCCTTTTTCTGGATCCCTCAGATGCAGGTTCATCAGGGTAAGTTGGTTATTGCAGTCTCACCTTAAATAAGGCTTCATGCTTTCTTCTCTGTGGGAGACCCCAGCCGTCTGCAGGCCAACTTACTTCTTTTGAATCAGGAACTCAGCTGCTCTGCCTCAGTCCTTAAAGCCAGGCACCGTTTCCTTTAGGCCACTGTTTGGACAGATCAAACCCCTCTAGGCAAAAGCTGAGCCACAGGGTCCAGTCCTTGGCCTTTTGGTGTCTTGCTCAGGCTTTCTTTGCTCACCGGCTTCTTTCTGCTTCAGGGAGAGAGCTGGCCATCAATGGCCAGCCGTTTTTTTCAGCAGGACTCTTGGAGCTCTCTAGCATCAGGGGCCTCTTCTCTTCTGGGCTCCACGCACTGTCCTCAAATAGGAGGAACTCTGTTTCAGCTTAATTTGGGCTCTCCTATAAAATCCTACAACCCCTTTAACCTATCCACTAAACCTATTGATAATTATAACAACCACTTTCATAAGCAGGCAAAACACTCATGTACAGGAAACAAAACATCAACAACAAAATCCAACACCTCAATGTAAAGAAAGAAGGAAGGCAGGCGATGGTGGCACACGCCTTTGATCCCAGCGCTGAGGAGGCAGAGATCTCAGGCAGATCTCTGAGTTCAAGGCCAGCCTGGTTTTCAGAGTGAGTTTCAGGACAGTCAGGGCTACACAGAGAAACCCTGTCTCAATAAAACAAAAACAAGAAAAAGGAAAAGCTAGGCCCATGAGAGGTATGATTCAGGGTTGGCCCAGCCCCTGTGCCTTCCCTAGGTACCAGCACTGAGAAAGCCAGGCCCAGCATCTTACAAGGGCTTTCCCAGAGCCACAGAGAAGCTGACATGGATGAAGATGGGAAAACATGGCCCCCTAGTCACTGGGGGCAAGGATCTGTAGGAAAAGGTAGAGGTGAAAGGCAGGGGATGTAGGGCTTTGGCTCCAACAAGTCAGCACATGGAGTACCAGGAGTCAGCCAAGTATAACTATTAACATTACAGTGAAGATCCTCAGGGAGCACAGACGGGAGACATGCCCAGCTAGGGCATGCTGCCGGCCACCCTGCCCACCCTAGCATCAAGCGACCACCTAACCCAAAACTTCGCATTGAATAAACCAAATAAAACTGTACATGGCTTTGTTGTTTTCCCAGTCTCTCAGGAAGTGCTCAAACACCAGCCACATTGAGGCCTTGGCCCTGCTGAGGTCATACACAACACACTCGCACACACAATCCTATGTGAGCCATTGCCTGGAGAGGCCCACTTCACAGGGCCCTCCACCCCTGGCCATCCTCTACAGACACTCATCCTCCACAGTCCATCTCAGGACTTGGCTGGGGGAATGTTTCCAGAGTCAGGAGTTAGTACCCTCCAATAGGGCACCTGCAGGTGGGAAGAACGTGGCACAGGAGCAGGACCTTACTATGGGGGTGGGTGTCCCAAAACTTCAGTCTACTTGACTTGTCTACTTTCACCCAAATCTACCAGCTCTCAGGTCTACTTGTACCCAAGATCTGCCACCACTTGATGCCCAGGGTATCCATGTTGTGCCATACCTGTGAATGGGCCTATACAAGGGAAGCTGGGTGATCCCCCTACACTCTGAATTCCCACTCCTTGTCTGCTATTCGTTTTTATTGCTGCTGTTGTTTGCTTGTTTGTTTTTCGAAACAGGGTTTCTCAGTGTAGCCCTGGCTGTCCCAGAACTTGTCCCAGGCTGGCCTTGAACTCAGAGAGCTCTACCTGCCTCTGCTTCCTGAGTCCCGGAATCAAAAGTGTGCACCACCACTGCCCAGTTCTCTTCTGCTATTTGTGTATCCTCCCAGCTTCCTAGACTTTCAGGGAATTGAACTGTGTTGGGGTAATGACTGGTTTTATGTCTCAGAATGCCCGAGTTTAGTGGGAGTTCACCTGCAGTTGGCAGAGTGACCCCAAAGCTGCCTACCTGCTCCTCCCTCAGACACGTTGCTGTGTCACCACGCCTGGCCAAAGACACTTTGCAGATCTTCCTCCAGAGGTGGTCCTTCTGCTCATAGGTGTCAGTCAATGGAGTAACTTTAACCTTCTGACCCTGGTTGTCAGGGAAGCCAATGAAAACAAATACAGTGGCCCTCCTAACTGGTTTCCATCTCAGGGGAGAAAAGCCTTTGAGGCAAGCCAGAGGCAGCACTTGCCTCAGATCCCCTTTGCCTGCCGGCTGACATAGGACAGGCCACATGGGTACGAGAAGGTACCCATAAACAGGCAGGCAGGCATTGCCAGCAGGGCAGGTCCACGAGCCCTGATTGGACCTGGGCTCCAGGCGATGCTCACAGTGCGATGGGTAAGTCTGGCCAGCAGCCAGTGCTGATGTGAGGGTGACATGAGCCTCTCCCACTGCTCCCTACTTTTTGAATGCTAGACAGACTCTGTGCTGTTGCCTGGATTCCAGGCAGAGCAGTTGGCCTTTCAGGTCACTTGTATATTAGCTGGGCCAGACTAACCCCTCAAGCCTTCACATTCGTCATGATCTCAGTCACTGTCCTACTCTGGGGACACGGGGACCAGCTGAGATGCAGGAGAAAAAAAGGAAGGGCCACGGTCAGGGGGGAAAGGACAGGGAGGCACCGGCAGTATGGTTGGAGCCCCCAAAAGTGAACACAGCTATGATCTGGTCCTGGTACCTCAGCCGGTACAACTCTATCCAATGTGGTCCTGCCCCAACCTGTGAGTCCTTGTCCAAACCCACACCTACACTTTTGGCTACCCCAGAGTACAGAATATCTGGTACCACCAGGCCACCTGGGTTTTTTCCACAGCACATACACACAACTTAGGTCACATCAGGTGACCTACTCCTGCCACCAGGTGGCGATCCCTGGACATTTTACAGTACCGGTTGAGTGGGGTCAAGAGCCTCCCAACCACTTGGCAGGGGTGTGGAGGAACCAGGAGGCCACCTCAGGCTGGGTGGGACCCCAGCCTCTAATGTATGGGCATACCAGAGAGGTGGCCTGCTGGAGGGCAAAGGTAGAGCTTGGGGTGCACTGGTTCTCCAGCGTCCTGACACACAGTACTTCCTAGGCTGCTGGGAGGTGACAGTGCCCTGCGTACCAGTTGTACCAAGCTTCACACCACCTGTGTGGTCACCTGCTGCATGAAGCCTTTCTGTCATACCCGATGGCTCCAGGCCCCCCATTCCATGGCCCTGTCACCAAGCACCCTGGGCCTGGTTCCCAGGCACTGCCTCAGAGCAGTAAGAAAAGCCAGAAAAGCCTCAGAGTGGCAGCTAGAACTCAGGCCCTTCTCAGACAGGCCCCGGGAAGGGGCAATGCTTCCTTCTAGGCCTGAGCATGGCCAGGGTTGCTGGCTGGTGCTAGTTGCTCTGTCAGCCCAGTGATACCACCATTCAAGGCTCCAGGAAAGGGTTGCCTAGGCCCTGCTTTACTGGAGAAAACCTTGCCCTCTCCAAGAAACTTCCTGCCATCTCAGGGTCACCGTGGTTGTCTCTTTCCACACAGTCCCGAAGAAAAGTGTACAAAAGGCTGTTTAGCTACTGGAGTCTTCATATCTTTCATAGGTGATGGAGAGGTTCCTGGTCAGAGGGGAGATGAGTAGTCATTTGCTCTCTATAGGATGGGACAAGCCTACTGCAGCAAATGGGATGGTACATGGGGTCTGCCAGTCTGGAAGCCCTGCCAGGCTGGAAGGCGCAGGTGGGACAGAAGTTGGTGCTGGGGCCCAAAATACATTGGGTCTTATACTTCCCACCATTAGGCCTTTGAGTTCAGCCTCCCTGTCCCAAGGGTTCAGGATCCTTTGTTACCAGGGCTGCCCACTATACTGCTCCGAGTAGGCAATGAAAACAAGTCACCGTTCAATGTCACCTGGGCCTAATCTATACACCAGTCTCCCCACACTGAAAGCCCCGCTGCCTTACCTGAGACCAAGGCTTATGTTGGTCTCCCTGGGCTCTGGAACAGCATTGCTGAGAGGGGCTACCTCTCCCCAACCCCTTTTCAGTGCAGCCCTGGGCAGCAGGGGGAGGGGCCTGAACTCTGAGCCCCAAAGAGAACAAGGGCTGTGCATGGAGTAATCTCCTCCATGGCCCTGTGACCCTTGTCTCCTCAGCACCTCACAAGGGATTTGCCAGATTGTGGGCCAGCTGTTTAGAGTTGGGGACCTGGGTGCCCCTCCACTGCCTGCACTGTGAACTTGTCCTGCTTACACTGCTCAGTGGGATCACCCAGCTTCACAGGTGTTTATAGCAAATGAGGGGACCACACAGCTGAAGGACTTGGCCACCCACCCACAGGTACCTTCATGCCAGGGTGCCTCACCTGCTCCAGCTCTGCCTGGTTTCTCCCTAGGACCAGGTCAACTGTGGCTGTTCTTTGTATCAGAGAATTCTCTATGGAGGACCCACATCCATTCCTTGCCCGAGGCCTGCTGCAGGCTACCTGCACATTAGACTGCGTACTGAGAATTTTGGAAGTTCAGTTTCTTTTAGAAACACATCAATATTATAAAGATGTGTTTTCATTTCAATCCCAGGTGTGGGGATACGGGGCTGCTTCACAGCGGCTGACTATGATTTGCCTCGTGCTCTAGCAGAGGCATGGTTTTTTGCCAGCTGCAGAGAGTTTCTACTAGTGTGCGATGTTTGGAATTCTGGGAATTTTTCAGAGGATATATAAATGCTAGAGTCCCGATAGGTGGGTTGCTGGTTGGTGTTTGGATGCTGTTTGTTAAGTAGTTGTGAGCAGGGGCTGGAGAGACGGCTCAGCAGTTAAGAGCACTGGCTGTTCTTCCAAAGGACCCGGGTTCAAATCCCAGCACCATATGGCAATTCACAGCTGTCTGTAATGGCTGGGTGTGGTGGCATATGTCTTTAATCCCAGCACTCAGGAGGCGGAGGCAGGTGGATCTCTGTGAGTTCAAGGCCAGCCTGGTCTACAGAGTGAGTCCAGGACAGTCAAGGATACACAGAGAAACCCTGACTCAAAAAAAACAAAAAACAAAAAAAAGTAGTTGTGAGCAAAGAAAAAAACAACAAAAAGAAGAAATTAGATATTCTTTTTTGTTTGTTTATTTTTTTGAGACAGGGTTTCTCTGTGTAACAGCTCTAGCTGTCCTGGACTCACTTTGTAGACCAGGCTGGCCTCAAACTCACAGAGATCCACCTGCCTCTGACTCCTAAATGCTGGGATTAAAGGCGTATGCCACCATGCCCAACCTGAAATTAGATATTTTAACATCAAAGATCAAACTTGCCCTAAGGAACTCGACACCCCTAATCAGCAGGAAGTAGTCTAGCGTCCCGCCTTTCCTCTCTATCCTTTTTTCTCTCCTATCTAGTGTTAGGAGGTTAGAAGGGTAGAAAAGATGGGAGAAAAAGGAACCCACAAAGTAGCAAACACAGCTACACCCTTCCAGTGACCATGAGGCTAATACAAGAGGCTGATACAAGGCACCCCTGCGGTGACTCCAGATTGTCTTCCTATGATGCCATGTCCTCTCCAGTAATAGAAGTCTCCCTTCCAGTTAGGGAAGACTCTCCCCAAGTAACAAAGACTCCCCTCCAGTGACACAAGTTTCCCTTCTAGTGATAGAAGTTTCCCTTACAGTGACACAAGGTTCCCTTCCAGTGACATGAGTATCCCCTCCAGGGGAACCCCCTCAAGTAACATGAGGACCCTCATCAATGGTGCAGGGCTTCCTCCCTTTTTTGCCTTGTGCAGCTCAGTAACTAGGATCCCCTGACATAGATTGGGCCTGGACCACACCCTAAAGTATTCCTCTAAGTGTCCCCAAAATGGGTGTGGATAAGCTAAGTGGCAGGTGGGAACTGGAGCTAAGGGGGTCCTTTGGTCAGCACCTGGAAACAGGTGTCCACATGGTCACCCTCAGGGCTCATGGTGAAGCCTGCATTGTCCTCATGAAGGGCTGCTGCAGTGTGTGGGTTGTAGAGAACAGGAGGACTGAGGTCAGAGTACCCCACACTCAGTATGACCCCTAGGAGGACTGCCTGATTGTGTCTACACCCTTTAAAAAGTAAGGAAGGGATATAAGATAGGGCTTGCTTTGTTACAGGACACAGGCTACTTTTCCAGAGGATCAAATGGGGGAACAGCCACAATCGGGCCTAAAGCAGAGAAGCCAACACCTGGTGCAGCAATGGCTGTAGAGGAGCCTCCTATGCTTCGACTGTCCAGTGTGTCTAAGTCGATCACAGAAAAAATGGAACATCGGAGGCAGGGTATGGGGTGCTCAGTATCACTAAGGTGAACCCAGGGCCTCATGCATACTGACTGACCGAGAGCTACACCACTGAGCCACACCTCAGCCCAGATTCCTCAAGGAAGATGGAATGTTTTTTGTTTGTTTGGTTGGTTGGTTTTGGTTTTTCAAGACAGGATTTCTCTGTGTAACAGAGCCCTGGTTGTCCTGGACTCTGTCAGCTTTGTAGACCAGGCTGGCCTTGAACTCACAGAGATCTGCCTGACTCTGCCTCCCGAGTGCTGGGATTAAAGACCTACGCCACCATGCCCAGTAGAATGCTGAATATTAAACTGAAAATCACAGAAGCAAACATTAGATCTGACTATTTTTTAAACATATGATTGATTTTTTTTTTAAATAAAAAGACACTGTAAAGGCAGAGATGTGAGGCCTCATGAGGTCTGCTGGTTGCCAGGCCGGGCCTAATCACGTTGGTGAGCACTGGGTTCAGGGGGACTTTGTCTCAAAATTAAGGGAAGAACGATTGAGGAGGACACTCCATGCTAGTCTCTGGTCCCCACATGCATGTGTGCACACATACGTGTACACATAAACATATCCACACATACATGATAAAATAATTGGAATGGTTTAACTGAGGTAGATACAACAGAAGATGTAAGCAGGGTGTGTCGGTGCAGGACAGCAGCAGAAAGCAAGCAAGCACAAGGACACTCTGGCTCAGCCCCCAGCACAAGAGGAGATGAGGAGGGAGAGGGGGAAAAAGAGGGGGAAGGAGTAGGGGGAGGGAAAAAGAAAGAGAATGGGGGGAGGTGAGAAAGAGATGACAGAGGATGGAGAGGAGGGGAAGGAGGAGGAGAGAGAAGAGGAAGGTGAGGAGGAGGAGAAGGGGGAGGGGAAGGAATGGAGAATTGGGGAGAAAAGGAGAGGAAAGGGGATGGGGAGGAAGCCAAACTCATCCAGTTCTATTCTGTGAACTCACATCTTTGTCTGGATCAATGGCACCTCAACACAGTGGAAAGCAGGAAAGCCCAGCAGGACCATGCTGTATAGCTACCAGCCACAAGTAGCAGTCACAAGTAGAAAGAAAAGTGAGGAGGAAGCATCCCAGGGGTGGACAGTGCAGAAGACAGTGTGGCTTCACCCCTCATGTCTCATGTTGGCAACTGAGTGCCCTGCACTTAGAATGGGGATATCAGTCTCTTTAAAGAACCCAAGAATAACATTCAAATCCCCATCTTAGGTTCTCAGAGCAGCAGCTCTGTGCCCGCTCCACCCCTCCTGCATTCAATACCCCAGGGGTTGGTGCCTCACCTGATCTGTCCCTATGCCTTGGCCTAGGGCCCTCAGCCTGGAGTAAGGCTACCTCCCATGCTCCTCTTCTGGGTCCACAGATTCCTGCCCCTGCCCAGGTCTTTCCTTGGGCCTGGAAACTGCAGGACCTGCCCCCAGGGCATTTTGCCAGACAAGCATCACCTCCAGGGTCACCAGATATGGAGCCCATGTGGGCTACATGGGTAGGGCTACACTGGCAGTGTCCTAGAGGGCACAGCAAGGCACAGTGTGGGAGAGAGTACCGCGGACAGGGCCTGAGCAAACACAGGCACGCATATTCTCATGCATACACATATTCATGCACAGCCATGTGTATACACACACTCACTTGTGAGCCCACAGATACATGCAGGCACACACTGAGAACATTCAGCAATACCTGTTAGCTCACCCTTGGACACACCTATGCACACTCAGATACCCACTTACATCCATGTCCACTCACAAGGTCACACATAAATGTACTCACACCACACTGAGCTACCCTTAAACATGTTCACACATCATTCAGAACTGTACGCTCATATGCACTCACTAGTCTAAGCACACAAATCATACATGCACGAGCAATTGCTCATGCACACACTAATGCTATTTGTACACTCACATACACACTCATCCTCACTCACATGCTTACACACAAAAGCATAAGCGTTCTCATATATATTCATGCATGCCTGCATTCAAACACCCCTGAGATCTCACTGGAGCAATGGACAGAAAGGGAAGATAAATGAATGGGTGAGATTTATCTTCTTATAAATCTCATTTATCATTTATCATTTTCTCAGTAGCCTCAGGGGCCTCAATGCCTCAGTTTCCCCAGTCCTGTGGAGGATGCAGGGATGCTGTCTGCTGGCAGTTCACTACTCTGAAGGACAGGAGGGAGTCATCTGGCCTGTTTGGACAGCTAAAACCTACTGAGGAGGTGGCAAGATAAAATGCCTCCCAGACACCCAAATGCACCACCTGGTTTGCTGCTTCTGCCCTAGGTACCACGAAATTTCACAGTGTGGAGGCCAGCAAACCCACAGAGACATACGTGGGTTTACAGGAACCAGAGGCCAGAATGGCACCAGGATGGTTCTGGGGTGGTAAGGATGTTCCAGAACCAGACAGAAGCCACAGCATGCCACCTAACAATACTGTCTCGGAGGCAGTGAGCCACTTCCTAGCCCTCACTATTGTGGGTGCTCCTTTTGTTTGTTGTTTTCAAGACAGGGTTTCTCTGTGTATCCCTGGATGTCCTAGACTCACTTTGTAGACCAGGCTGGTCTTGAACTCACAGGGATCTACCTGCCTCTGCTGGGATTAAGGGCATGCGACACCTCGCCCGGCCCTGTGGGGGCTCTTTGCAGACAGCTGTTTAACACTCAGGTGTCCACCTAGGCCAGGGCTCTAATGGACAGCCCTGCCCTACCCCGATATCCCTACTGGGTCCGTGCTCATTCCCAGAACTCCTTTCTGCCCTGCTCCAGGAAGCCCCTACCCCTAAGCCTTGTTCTTCACTGTCCACTCACAGAACCCACCCAAACAGTCCTAGAACAAAGACCACACTCATACAGATGCTCTTCTGGGGATGACCTTCCTGGAGGTGTGAAAGCCACCCCTGGCCCAGGGTCTCATGGGCTACACCAGTGTCACTAGGAGGTCCCAAGGACAAAGCATTCCTGGCACAGGCCTCATCCTGGTGGTGGACACAGGGGCTTCAGGCACCTCAGGACCCCTGACAGTTCTGACACAAAGGGAACTTCAAACAGGAAGGAAACTGCACAGCCACACAGGCACAGAGTGACCCAGGAGGCCCGGGTAGTGGACATCCCAGATGCCCAGGATCAGGGCCAAGGCCCAGTGTCTGTCCCAGAAGCTCTTTCCTGGTTAGCGTTGGAGCTATAATGGAGTTCAGGGGTCCTAGACAGAGAAGGGAGGAGAAGGCAGATCTTGCCCCCAGGTGGGACATAGTTCCTCCTCAGATAGGGACACAGAAGGCAGTTCAGCAGCCTCAGCCCAGGCCCCTAGCACCCCTGTTCCTTCTTACAGAGCTAGCTGGTTGGTTCCTGGTTCCCAATCCTCTTGGCCTCCCCGTCCA
Source organism: Lophiomys imhausi (assembly GCA_907164525.1). Lineage (NCBI taxonomy): Eukaryota > Metazoa > Chordata > Mammalia > Rodentia > Muridae > Lophiomys > Lophiomys imhausi. The sequence goes on from CAJQZJ010001241.1 coordinate 584,611, forward strand.
TAGGGCCCCTCAGGACCAGAGCAAAAGGGGACAGAATGGTTTCACGGCCTCACGGGCTCTCCTTCTGCCCTAACCACCATTAGGGGGGAAACTCAGGCAAGTGTATAGCAGTACCCTAGGAGGTAAGGTGGCATTTGCAGGCACTGTGAGAGAAGACTGCACCCTCAAAGGCCAATACTTAACCCTGTGCACATAGTGCCTCCCACCCAGCATGCAAGGCAGGTACAGGCTGCCACATGGAATGCTGGACTTTGTGCAAGGAAGCTGGGCGGGGCACTGGAGTTACAGAACCGCCTCCCCCAGAGAGCAGAATGCTGTTACCCAAGGGCTACAAAGTAGCTGCGGCCACTCTGACAGATGAGGACCAAGCAAGCACAAGGTATCCTCAGGCCAATGGCCTGCTGGAAGGACCACTGTGCTGCACACAGTCCTGCTGCCGGCCAGGGTTTCCAAGCAGGCCTTCCGCTGCCCTGTCTGGTGGGTACAAGAAGAAGACTACATGAATGCCTGACCTGGTTCATTATTTCCAGACCCTGGATCGGCTCCAGGAGGGCAGGTCATTGGTGAAACCTGTGCTGGCACCCTTCTGTCATCTGTGAACATGGAAATAAAATGACCATTGGCACCCAGAAGCCCAAGAGAGCTGTTAAGGAGAGGGAGGGTGGGCGGGTTCTGGGAAGGTCCTAGGAGAAGGTCCCAAGAGGTTCTGGGGGCCACATCCTCACACTTGCACTCAAATGCATATACACATGTGCACTTGTACACATCAATGTGCACCCAACAGCCACCCACACACACACGCTCATCTCCTCCATCCCTGGCCTGTCAGCACGCACTTGTGCACAAATACCTGTACATACAGTACATACATGTACACTCACTCATGTATACACAGACACATGGTAGCTGTGCCCCACATGTACACATACTTTCACAGACACACTGGCATGTGTACACACTCACGTGTGAGCATGCACACTTTGCCTCCAACCGACCTCACAGGTGTCCTCTGTGAGTGCCCACACATGTATTCTAACCCTAAGTTCCCCATAAGGCACGCACTAGGGGAGTGCCCCTCTACTCTTGCGCTGAATCCAGCAGCATGTACTTTTGCAGGGAGTACCAAAGGGCCTCCTAGCAAGACCCCAAAGCCTGCCTTCCTGGACCCTCCAGAGGTCACCTTGGAATCAAGTCCACCAAGAGGACGGGGAGCAGAAGGAAGTTCCACAGCATGACGTTCAAGGTGAAAGTCACCTCCAGGGAGACATGTCAAAGCTAGAGCCAAGTCTAGCCTCCAAGCCCCTCCCTTGTCCCTTCCTCTGGCATCTCAGGGCCCTCCCCAGGCTGGTCCAAGGGTGGAGTGGTTATTTAGCATATCCCTGTGCCTCCCATCTGAGAAAGCCCTGACAGACAGACAGACAGCTCAGGTGGCTTGATGGGCGTGATGAGGTCATAGCTTGTTGTCATAGCTCCATTCCCAAGCTGCTCCTGCTTCACACACACTGACTGCCCTCTGCAAGGATATGTTTCAGCCTCCTGACACACACCCGGTGGCCTGATTTTCTGATCATCTTGGAACCTCCAACACTCACACCTGAGATGTCCAATCTAAGCTGTGACTTGCCAAAGCAGGAAACCCACACACAGGTCCCCAACTAGACTAGCTTTGGCTGTGTTACACAGGACTTGTAAGGGAAAATAAAACAGAGATGGACACGCAGTGCCACCCTCGGTGACAGGAGGCTCTGGGTAGAGAATGTGGCAGCTCCATGCCTATGGGCTGGACAGGAGTAGGCCTGAGTGGGCAGGAGTGGTCTGAGAGCAGTAGTAGGTCATCCCTTCCTGTCATCCACTCACGAGCCAGCCAGGAAGTGTCTCTTAGCAATGACTAGTGGATGCCAAAGAGTACCAGGCAGCTTCGGGATAAACAATGCCCTGTACCCAGTGGTACCCAGGAAGTGGTTAATGGAGTGGTCCACCTAGCTCATTGAGGAAAAGAGGGTAAGTATGCCAGTGTCTGGAGCAAACACTCCCATGGTGGCTTTCAGGCTGGGCAGAGGTGTCCACCCTGCCTTACACTGCACTGTGGTCAGCAGACAGAACAAGAATATAAGGAAGTAGAGAAGCCAACAGCTTTCACTACACCCACAACTGAGGAACACAGACCAAACCTACAGATGTGTCCCCAGTGGAACCAAGAAAACAGCTCTGTGGATTCCACATGGGGACTTGGGGTAGCCAGGCAGCCTCAGAGAGGCCTTCAGTGCCTCAATGCCCAAGGACAGGCAGGACAGGCCACCGAGCTCCTGGAATGACACCTTCTGTAGGGTCATGGGAAGATACACGATAGTGTCTGGGCCAGCCCCTGTGGCATGTGTTCATCAGAAACAGACCAAGGAGATCAGGAGACACGACATGGGACTATTGCTGTCATGAGATGGAAACAGGAATGATAAATGGGACAGGGAAGGCAGGGTGGTGAGAGAAAATGAGGAGTCATGGGTAATTGGTGAGGGGTAATGATTAACCAGAAAAAAATGTTCTAACATGGACCATAGTGAAGGCCTCACAATTCCAAAAATACTAAAAGCCATGAACTCTTGCTCTCATAGATGAAAGTGTAATACGTAAATTAAGTCTCAGTAAAGGGTTGGGAGGAGCTGGTAGTTGTGGGAGAGCATGTTAGTGAGAAGGAGGGAGCAAAGGAAGTGAGAGTGCCCTTCCAAAATACTCATAAGACCACCACCATGATGGACAGTGAAAAGCTGGACAGAGCCCAGTGGTCACCCCAGAGCAGATGCCTCCAATGTTCTGCTCCTAAGGTGTGGCTGGCACACCGAAGCCTGGGACAGACATAATGTGGCTCTGTGGGACAGGATCCAGGGCCTGGCGTGTCACATGGGTGTGTCCAAGTAGATGGAAGCCACAGAGCCTCACCAGCACCTAAGCATATGTGTGCCATTTAAAATAGTTGGGGGGTCTCAAGGAAATCCCATACACGGTGCCCCACAAACAGCTCAATGTCTCCAGAAAACAAATCAAAGAAACCTGACTGCTGACCAGAAACACTTCACCCCTCTTACCTAGGTTAGCACACCCAGGCACCAGAGTACGGTGCACACAAGCTGCGGGATCTGGTAGGTGCGGGGTTGAGGGAAAACACCTGGCCCCTGTTGAAAGTTATTGGCAGTTTCAGAGCCACTCACCAGCTCAGTAATAGGTACCCGATTGTACACACCGTTCCTAGGTCCTCCTAGTCACCACAGGGAGTGGAGGAGAAGCCCCTGTCAGCAAGGGGCTCTATTCGGCCTCTCAAAGATTAAGGGCAGCACAGTGCTTACAGACCCCCCATGACCTCGAAGCTCAGCCTCAGAGCGCAGTCTGGGATACTGGGACCCCATCCCATCAGGCTCACACGGCAGGCAGGGTATCCCTACAAGAACCCCAAGGCCGGCAGGTCAGGGCTACCTAATTCCATGTGCCCAAGTCAGTAAGCCAGTGAGTGACAGGAGAGACCTCCCCAGGGACCTTGGTGTGTAAGTAGTGCTGGACTCTGTCCCTTAGCTAGAAGGTGGTGACTCATGAAGACCTTGGGGTGGTGTATGGAGAAGAGAAAGACCATTCCTGTTGCGAGAAGTACCTGTTTCACCTCATCTGCCTGTGACAGGTGACCCTGGCTGCCCAGCCCACCTACTACAGAGGTCCTGCCCACTCTAGGGACTGCTACACCTTCTGGTAGGGTCCTTGTTGGATCAGAGTCCTGATGACTAATATGTCCTCCCCCACCCTGGCCTGGCAGGGACAGAGTAGCCAGTGTCCTCCCAGAATCCCCACATACCGGCTCTGGGCGCTGCTCCTATGAGGCTCCAGCTTTGCACCACCCACGGTGGCCCTCTGGAGAACTCCTAACCACACGCCCCCTCTCATCTCAGCCCCCTGACCCTAGCCTTGGCTCCAGCCCTGAAGGAAGCCAGCAGGGGATGCCACGTGACCCTGCCTCCTGTGACGGTCCTCAGGCAGCCACACACCCAAACTGTCAGCCTGGGAACTGGCTCTGGCTTCAGCTGCTGCCCTCATTTCCTCTGCCGGCTTCCTGAGCTGGGGGTGGGGAAGGCCACAGCCCCTGGTCCCATTGCCACTAGTTCCTCTGTGACAGGCAGATGGTGGGGGGTGGGGTGGAGGACAGCCTACAGGGGCCTGAAATCAGAGAACCCCCAATGGACACTTATGATCCAGATTATCACATGACAAGGGTCAGAGGTGGCAAAGGGGTCTCACCACCATAGGCATGGCTCTCAGCCTACTCTCTCCATCCTACCTGGGTACATGACAGTGGGGCCATTGTCCTTGGACAGTAAGGGAGGGATCCTGATGATAGCCTGCACCAGGCTCCCCTCCAGTTGACCCTGGTCCCTGTTCCAAGAGCCATGGGAGAAAGGCAGGTGGTCACAGTCCCAGGAGGAGGGCCTGGCTTCAGGAAGTACTACATGAGTGCAGAACCGGCAACAGCAAGGACCTTGCGCATCAGGACCCACTGTGTACAGACACGGTGAGCTGCAGATTTGTGGGTTCCAGCCTCGATCCTTAGGCCTGACCCCTGTGCTCTGGGGATGCCTGGGTGAAGATCCCCAAATTGGTGGGTTCTGTGAGAACAGTTCCCAGCAGCAAGTTTGGCTGCGGCAATGAGGACTGGGGAGAGGCCTTACTGACTCTTCCAGCTTTCAGTCTGAGCAGTCTTCTGCTTGTGGCTCCTTCACTCCAGTGTCTACTTCCTCTCCCCTGAACCCTGCTCCCTGTCTCCTCCTATTTCTTTGTCACCAGATTTACGGCTCATCCTGCCTCAGTGTGATCTCCCATTTTTTTTTAAAAGATTGTATTTACTTATTATGTATACAGTGTTCTGTCTGCATGTATACCTACAGCCAGAAGAGGGCACCAGATTTCATTGTGGATGGTTGTGAGCCACCATGTGGTTGCTGGGAATTGAACTCAGGACTTCTGGAGGAGCAGTCAGTGCTCTTAACTGCTGAGCCATCTCTCCAGCCCCATGATCTCATATTTACAAATCATCTTAGTAGACCCTCTTTCTAAACAAGACCCCACCCTGAGGTTCTGGGTGGGCATAGACATGGTGACATATCTCAAGGAAACACACACTGGCAGAATGCTTGAGAGGGAACAATGGAACTCAGCAAAGAACCCTGTGCCCTAGAGAGCAGGTTTCTCAGGAGAAGGGTGCTCACGCCCACAAGAATCCCCCACAGAGGTGCCTGTACATGAGTGCACGCACGGTGTATGTATGCCTGTGCCCTGCCACCCTGAATATTCTTGCCTCATTCGTCATATGGGAGGTGTGTATGTTACAGGTTTTTGAATGTCTGTATCTGCGTGTGCCACACATGTACTGTAGATCTGTGGGTATACAGCTGTGTTGTTGGGGAGAGTGGCAGAAGCCCCGCATGTCCTCTTGCCCCTGACCTAGGGTTCTGTGACTTCCTTGGTTCTCTGGTGCTTTCCCTGGGCTAGCTCCCAGAGGATCAGCCTGTATCTAGCCACTGCCAGCCAGGGTGCATGGGGCCTTTGCCGCTCAGCCTGGTCACCCGTAACCTACAGGCTTTAATGATTCATCAAGGTGAGGTCATACTGAGGTAGGGTCAGCCTTAAATCCAGGCTCTAAGCTTCCTGTCACCAGGCCCACATGGGAGGGCGGCAAACCAGAGGCATCACCTGTACCCTGTGTCCAGCTGCTGTGAAGTCTTGGTGAGTTGGTGCCTTCAACCAGGTCCAGTGGTGATCAGGCTTTCTGCCACTAGGTGGTCACTTTTCATATTTCAAGTATATCTGTGAACCAGTGACTAGTACTCCTGGGGCCTCCCTGGCCCATTTCCAGGGCTCCCTTTGGCCCAAACCCCATGCATAGCCATCCATGTGCACTCAGACCAAGCCTCTTCTACCACAGCCACCATAATCCCAGGAATGCCAGCGCTGTGCCCTGCCACACATGGACACCAAGGGAGCCACCACCCCAGAGACGCTTGGCAGGGCTCTTCCTTAGGAGCCCAACATGGGGTGAGGACTTGGGCAGGGGCCAGGCTGTGAGCTGATAGGCTGAAGATAGTGGGCAGGGGGTCACAGTACGGGGTGAGTGGGCAATGGTGAACAGTGGAGTGGTGCTGCTATGCCTTCCCTGAGCTTAGCTTCTGCAAACCGCCAGTGTGGCTGCCTGCTCCCTAACCCACCTGCCTCAGGCCAGACTCCAGCAGAGGCCACCTTGACCAGTCTTGCCTGGTGCTCACCCATGCTCAGTGCTCCACACCACCGCGTGGCTACCTTACAGATGAGGAAGCTAAGGACCCGAGAGGGTCAGACATCAGGAAGTGAGCAAATAGTGTGTGGAGGGCGGGCTAGAGCTCCCCCAGACCCAACATGCACAGCATCCCCAAGGCATCCTGGGAGTGCAGGTTCCTCCAAGGGGAACCCTAGTAAAGCACCCCTTTGCAGTCCCCTACACCAGGGACAGTATCAGGCCCCAGCAACCATAGTGCCCTGATGGAAGCCTGGCGCATCTTAGCTCCCTTAGCTGCACCTGACAGACTGAGGAGGAGAGTGAGAACCAAGGCCAGCCCCCTGCACCAGTGTGAGGTGACTACCTCTCGCTCAAGGTCATCGGCTCCTACTCCTTTCAGCTGCTCCTGTCCTGCAAGGAGACCCCATCACCTTTCTTTCTTGGCCTCCATGCTCTGCCCACCTGCAGAGTGACCTCAAAGAGGCTGAAAGAATGGCCCAGGACCACCCAGCGAAGAGGGCACTGGGCCAAATCTGCCAAGAAATCCTTCGTGATCACCTACGTTCTGGATGCCAAACTTTTTCAGGGCAAAAAGTCAGACTTCACACGACACCCTTCTGGGTGCTTGTCTAGCCAGCACATGACACCCCACGATTACATTCAGTCCCAGCACCCTGTCCTGACCAGTGTGGTTGTGGTAGCAAGGGGTGCAGCATGCTAACAAAATCCTGCATCAGTCCTGGAATGCTGGAAGACCTGGCCATAGGTGCAAGGGCTCATCCTGAGCACCATCAGGGGAGCATCATCAAGGGAGCCCATCAGGGGAGCACCAGGAAACCACAAACACACTCTTCAAGCACTGCGAATATGAGCCTCCCTTTGAGTTTTGGTGGCTCAAACATGGACATCCTAAGATAGGCCATCTCTCCCTATTTTGAGCATGGGGAAAAGCCATTCAGTCTCCATGGGTGTGGGGGCCTCAGGCGCCTTGTGTGCCCACACCTCCTCACCCCCACAGATAGCTCTTCAGGCACCTCCTCCAACCCAGACCTGGCCATAAGCATCACCATCCCATTTTACAGATGGGAAAACAGGGGCCCAGAGAAGCAAAGACAGACACAGGGACTCTGGAGAGAGGACAGTGGACTTTGAGCATAGATTTAGTGGGAGGACAGTGGATCCCACATTTCCTCTCCAGCACCCACAGGGCCAGGGTTTGTTAGCTCAGTAAAGTCCCCTTCCTCATCACCACCATCCAAGCCCAAGGGTGCACCCTCAGGGCAGTAGGGGTACAATGTCCACAGGCATACAGCTCTCAAGAGGCACCTCCTGCCTACAACACTTTCCTCCCTAGATCATTAAAACAGCACACTGTAATTACACTGATAGACTGCGCAAAAAGGCAAGAGCTGCAGGGCTCTGCTGTTTCTCCAGTGGGGGAAGGGTGCTTCTGTCCTGAATACCCTGGAGGAGCAAGGGGTGATAAGCCACCAGGGCGGGTCTGGGCCCAGCAGCCACTACAGGGAAAGCTGGTCAGCCTAGGCCCATCCCCAGCCCACAGCTCCAAGGCCACTGTCTGTAGTCAGGAGGGTTTTGGGTGGGGGGGTGTAGCCTCCCACTAGAAGGACCAAGTGCTGGATAGGGCTTGCCATGGGGAACATCCTGAGAACCTGATGCTGCCCCCTGGATGTCTGGGCCTGAGGATGTTTCTCAAGGCCACCTCCACTCCTGCCCTGGGTTTAGGGAGTAACTGAGATCACTGCTAGGTTCTGTGCCTTCGGTTGGACCGTGAAATGGTGACCCCCTTGGCTCACCCAGAAAGTCATTTCTGAGAAAGGGGCACTTACAGCCCTAAGGCAGGTAGACAGCTCCTACCAGCTCTCCTCCTAGGAGCAAATGCCTTCAGATCCGGCCCTGCCCAGGGGACTTGGTGTATCACCGCACACTCTGGCTGGACTCCAGGAGGGAGACCCAGGAGAGCCATCACGTGTGAGCCAGGCTTTGTTTGGGCTGTGCAGCCCAAACAAAGCTCCAGGGACATGTGGGTGGGACTCCAGGCTCCTGGACAGAGGTTCATTTCCCTCCCACCCAGGCCAAGCAAACAGAATGGGGTTAGAAACTGCCCTGGCCCCCTCTGCCCACCACAGCTGCCCACCCTGGTCAGGCAGTCATGGTAAACAAATTGCCTTTACTAGCCAGGTGGAGCAAGAGGCCCAACCCCAGGTCCTGTGCAGCCACCCAGTCAGCACCACCTCAGGTGGGTTCATGCTAGGGGTCCTCATCGGCCTCCACAACCCACCTCAGGCTGCCAGGGGAGGGGGTATGCTGGCTGGACAGGGATTTGCAGAAAACAGCGCCAGGTTTGGGAAGGGGCCTTCCGCACCAAAACATGGATCAGCAAGCTCCCACAGCAGTCCTGGGCTCCTGCCCTGCCTTGCAGAACACCCCTCACCTCCCCAGGGCCCTGAGTCCTGGCAACCTCTCTCCGGGACACCTGGGGCCAACACAGGCCCTCTTGTCCCAGTTACCTGTGCCAAGGAGGCATCCAAAGAGACAGGGGCTGATGCTGCCAGCCAGCGCTGAAGAGGCCGGCTGTGCAGGGTCTGGCCCCAAGGCCTGCCCACCTCCGGAGACCTGTAGTGGGTCCTCGCCGGTCCCTGTTCTTCTGCGGGGACTCAGGGTGGAGAAAGGGTTAATTTCCAGGCAAAATGGGAAACCGCGGCTCCAGTAGCATCAAGTCGACAGTGGGGAGACAGGTGGGGGGGGCAGCCGCAGTCGCAAGGCCGCCTCCGAGGGCGCCGCGCGGACTCACCCGGGTCGAAGTGGGAGCTGAAGGCAAAGCTGGGGTTGAAGAAGGACGACGACATGGCCAGGGCCAGCAGCGCGATGGGCATCCCCGGGGCCGGCGCTGTGCTTAGGCTCAGAACGCCAGCGGCCTGGGCCGGCGTCCCGGCATCATCGCCCAGCGAGCGGCCTCCGCAGGTGCGGAGCGCACGGTCCCGGTTCCTAGAGCCCCCGGCCACCGCCGCAGCTCGGGCACCAGTGGGGGCGGCGACAGACGAGGCGCCTCCGCCCGCCGCCGCGGCGCCGCGGGGCTCTGGCTGGTGCAGTCCGAAAACACGCGGGAGCGCGCGCGATGTGGGGGGGACGGAGCGGGAGGGGGATGGAGGAAGGGGCACCGGGGCTGGGGGGTACGGAACCCGGACAAAGCAGGGGAGGGCCACGCAGTTCGTGGGACAATGGGGGAAGAAGAGGGGGCGCGGAGACGGGGGCTACGGAATGAGGGGATGAAGACTGAAAGGCACAGAGGCTGAGCCGCGCGGAGGCTGGGGACACGGAGCGGGGACAGGGGCAAGGGAGGAGGAACTCCGAGGTCGCGGGGCACTAAGAGATGAGGGGAGGGCAGGGAAGCGGGGACTAGGGGGGGGGGGGGGTAGGATGAAGGCTGAGGGGCTCGGAGGCGGGAGCTGGAGTGCTCAGATGAAGCGGAGGGGGATGAAGGCTGGGAGCCCACGGACTTGGGGAAAGGAGAGGGGACAGAGACTGAAGGAGGGGCCTACAGGCTGTGGGACACTAAAGGATGTGGGATGGGGATGGGGCACAGAGGCTGATGCCGTGGGATCTGTGGAGCACGGAGTGAAGACAGGCATAGAAGGGACACGCAGGTCCTGGAACACTAAGGATGTGGGCGGAGGGAGGGGGTATGGAGGCCTCAGTTACCGGGATGGAGGGCACAGAAAGGGGAAGGACACTGAGGCTGTGAGACACGGAGTGTTGAGATGGAGACAGTGGGGGGTCACCGAGGCTGTGGGACGCCAAAGGAGTCCGCATGTAAGTGGGTGTAGGGTTTGGAGGAGGGAGGCGGATGGATGAGGGTGATGAAGGCCAAGGACACCCAGGCAGGTTGCTATGACTGAGATGAAGATGAGAGGACAAACCCTGGACGGGGGAGTGACTGAGGCTGGAAGCCGACTTGAGACTGTGGGAGGCTCAAAAGGTCACTGAGGTCGTAGTGGTTGTCCCGGAGGCCAAGGGTCACGAAGGAGGTTACACGGGAGAGGACATGGAGATGCGGAGCTAGGATCCTGCTGAGTAGTGGAGGGTGCAAGGAGATAGGTGGGGGGTCCCAGGAGCTCGAGCACTCGGGGTCTCTCGCAGGTAGTGGGGGTGGCTTGTCGGAAGGCATTTGCACTGGTGTCGGGGGCTCTTTTTGCACTAATCGCCTGCCTGCGGCTGTGGCTCTCTGTGACGAACGGCTGCCCCCACCCGCACAGAACAGCCAGGGCGCTCTGAGCAGGCTGCCCTGCGCCCCTCCTCCTCCTCCCGCCGCTGCGCCATCTTGCAGCGTTGCGACGCAATTGCGGGCCTGGCGGCGTGTAGGCGGAGGCACGAAGAAGGACTTTCACCTGCAGTTCTGGGGTCCTGGACAGCCAACCATGCGGCCATTCATTCATTCATTCTTGGGCTAATTACAGACCCTCTTGGGGTCTGCAGAGGGAGAGCAAAGGGAGGGAGGGGCCCTGTTGGCAGGAGGGCATAAAGACTGAGGGAGAGGAGGTGTCTGGGTAGAGGGTCCCCAGTGACAGGAATAGAGTGGTCAGGGTCAGCAGGGTCAGAGGTGTTAGGGCCTGCCCTCCTTTTTCCAACGTGGTCCCTGTGAAGTTTGGGGTAGCCCTCTCTGCCCATGTTGTCAGTAGAGTGACCCAGAACAGCTCACCTGGAGGCCAGTGGGCTTTTGGGTTGTTGGCCTTGAGCTCATGGCTGGCCACGCATTAGAGGATTTTGAGTTTCCAATCCTCTTGGAACCTCATGAAAAGAGTGGTCAATGCAGGCCTAGCCGTCTTGGAGTGTCCAGTGAGCACTGGCTCATAATCAGCTTCTTCGCATGCCAGGCAGAAGCAGCAAGGACTCCCAGGTAAGAGGACCCTTCATGGGTGGCTCTCCCCTGTTCAGTTTATATACAAAGGCCATATCTAGTGGGCAGTTGGTTGGGCAAGGGCTATTCACCTGCATGACTATGACCAGAAGCCTTAGGAGCTACAGTAGTGTCACGGAGACATTAGCAACTGATGTTGGAAGACATTCAGTAGTCGTGCCCCATGCAAGGGGTAATGAAGTGCCACAGGGGACTTCCGTGGAAGCAGCTGACCTGAAGGGCATGGCCTGGCAGGAGTGGGGGGCATGCTTGTGGAGGCAATAAAGGTAGAGAGGAGGCCCTGGGGAGAAAACTGAGCTGGGAAAGAAAGCAGACTTAGAGCCTTCAGGTGTTATAGGCTGAGGGAAGGGCTAGACCTAGAAGAAAGTAAGATAATGAGGCGCCCACCTCAGAGAGAAATTGGGTTGGGGCACCAAAATCTAGCAGTTATGTCCATGTGACTAGGTGAGTAGATGGATAGATAATGTCATCCAGTGCAGTCAGGATTGAAACGCTGACACACACTGCATGGATGGGGGCGGGGTGGGGGGGTGAACCACAAAGACAGGCTGGTCAGAGAAGAGGCTAGTCAGAAGGCCACAGAGGCCATGATTCGTTTACAGGAATGTCCAGAGCCGCAAATGGGGATTGTTGGAATCCCTGGGGAGGCAGAGGGCAGGGGTGACCACAAGGCTCCTTGTGGAGGTGATAAAAAGTGTCCTGGAGCAATGTAAAAGTGACAGGACAAGCCAACAGACACACCAAACAGCACTGACTCGGCCAAAGGCCACAGCAACAAACCCACCGAATCGTCAACGTTAAAAAGATACTACATTTACGTGTTGTGTGTATGCCCACATGGGTGTGCATGTTCTGGCACATGTGTGTGGGTCAGAGGGCAGCTTTTGGGAGTCACTTCTCTCCTTTCATCATGTGGGTTTCTGGGATCAAATTTGGGTCACGAGGACTGGTGGCCATCTTGCCATCCCCGCATTGTAGACTTTTTTGTTTGTTTGGTTTGGTTGTTTTTGTTTTTGTTTTTTTTTTTAGACGGGGTTTCTGTGTGTAGCCCTAGAACTTGACCTGTAGACCAGGCTGGCCTTGAACTCACAGAGATCTGCCTGCCTCTGCCTCCTGAGTTCGGGGATTGAAAGCATGCACCACCACTCCCAGCTTGACTTTGAGCATCTGATCCTCCTGCCTTCACTTTTGGAAATGCTAGGATCACAGCTGATCATAGCACTTCACCCAGAACAATGGCAGTGAGTCTTAACTCAATAAAGCTGGTAGGAACCTAGTAATCGAGTAATTATGTCTCAATGCAGAATTCTTTTTTTTTTTTTTTTTTTTTTTTTGTTTTTTGTTTTGTTTTTCGAGACAGGGTTTCTCTGTGTATCCTTGGCTGTCCTGGACTCACTTTGTAGACCAGGCAGGCCTCGAACTCACAAAGATCCGCCTGCCTCTGCCTCCCAAGTGCTGGGATTAAAGGCGTGCGCCACCACCGCCCGGCTTCAATGCAGAATTCTTAAAGAGTTAGGTTTTTGTTTTTTTTTTTTCCAAGACAGCGTTTCTCTGTGTAACAGCTCTGGCTGTCCTGGACTCGCTTTGTAGACCAGGCTGGCCTCGAACTCACAGAGATCCACCTGCCTCTGCCTCCCAAGTGCTGGGATTAAAGGCGTGCGCCACCACCGCCCGGCTAAGAGTTAGTTTTTATGTTAAAGAACCAAAAACACAACAAGTAAAATATTCCACTTTTCAGTGACCACAAGAACAGAGAGGCAGGAGCCCTGGAGCCTGAGACCACAGCCACCACGCAGGATCTGTCCTGCACCCTCATTCTGGCCATTCTGAGCAGAAGGCATGTGCTAGAGACATACCCTGGAAGGCCTAGTGTCTTTGGTCACCCTCCTAGGTCTCCCAAGCCCCACAGCTCCAACACAGTAAAAAAAGAAAAAATGTCCTTTATTAGCATAGGATCCAAACCTTCCTGCATCTTGCCTTCTTCCCTGACCTGGGATAGCTCCAACAGGGTCCCCTGTGGCTGACTGAGACCAGCTGGAACTCAGGAAGGAGGCATTGTTGAGGAAAGAAGGCAAGAAGGAGTGTGGGGGAAGAGGGTGTCCTGGGGCTGCCAGAGCAGACAACACAAACACAAATGGTGGCTGAAAACCACAGGACTCATCTTTCCCAGTCTGACATTGAGAAGTCAGGAGGACCACTCTTTCCAAGGGCCTCTGGCCAGAGTCCTTCCTTGTTCGGGCATTCAGGTGTTTCTTGACTGGAGGTCTCAGTGTGACCCCAACCTCTGTCTTTGGGATTACATGGTGTTCTGTGTGTACCCTCTTACAAAGCCAGCAGTCATTGGATTTAGAGACTACTTTAGACTGATCTCTCTCCTTTGTATATGTCTGTGTGTGTATAATGGGAGTGTGTGTATGTGCATCTGAGGATATATGAGTGTATATGTGAATATGTATGAGTGTGTGTATGAGTGTGAGAGTGTGTATGTGAGTGTGTGCATGTGAGTGTATATGTGTGTATGTGAGTGTGTGTGTAGTACTAAGGTACTGAGAATAAGAACCAGGGTTTTGTGCATCCTATGCAAGTGCACTGAGCTGCACCCCAGACACTCTAAAACATTTAAACCCCAACACATTAGCATGTCTGCAAGGTAGCTAGGCTCCCCAGAGTCAGCAGACAAACCTGTATGCTGGACACCACAGTGGGCATTCCAAGGTCACCCCTACATGGAAGGTCCACATCCCAAACATGGGTATCTCCACACACATCCCCAGCTTAACCAGTGAGTCTCCTGGGAACACAGAGAGAAACTGAGGCACTACAACATGTACATAGCAAGATGAAGCCAGGCCTGGGATCCCAACCCACTCCTTGATGCTGACACCATGACCCTAGCCTCTGTGGAGGGTGAGTGGAATTCGAGAGTAACCATTGTACCTACACTGTCCCTGTCTCGGCCTGTCTCTTTCCAACATGCTCAGAGATAGCCCCTCTGCCCTGGAAGAAGCCCTATGACAGCTGTGCTCAACAAGCTGGTGGTTTGGCCAAGTGCTGACATGGCCTGAAGGGACACCAGAAGGCAGGGACAGCCTCCCCAGGAAGGCAAAACTCTTGCCCAGAGTTCAGAGCTACTCGGGAACCATCCCACTCTCCCCCAGAAGGCAAACCATGGTCGAAGGCTGGGATTTAAGTGCTCTGCCTTTTCATAAAACCGGCTCCCTAGGAAAGACCTTGTTCTCCTTCCAGTTCCAATATGCACAGGGCAGGCTGCTGGGGACATTGGTGTGGGGACATTGGTGTGGGGACATTGGTGTGGGGGGAGGCAGGCTGCTGGGGACATTGGTGTGGGGGGAGGCAGGCTGCTGGGGACACGGTGTAGGGGAGGCAAGCATACCTGCTGTTGCTCCATGACAGCCTCCCCAATGGGCCAGAGAGATAATAGTGTAGTGTCCCCATAGCTCTGAAGCAGCTCCTGTGGCTCTCACAGCCAAGGTCACAGCTGGGACAGAAGCAGTTCCAACAGGAGTAAAGCTGGAGGGGCCCACTGTCAGGCTGTCTGTCAGCTGAGGGCAGTGCTAGCTAACTAGCTCTAGGAGCCTTGAAGGATGATGGCATGGCTCCTGTCTCTGGTCTCCCCTCCCTGGTAGCTTGGCCAGCCAGGTGCTCCTACAGCGTCCCCTGGGGATACTTGTTACTCTGGCTTTTGTTTTACTGAAAACATCAGCCTGGTATGTTGTTAGAGACCTACAATCCCAGTACTAAGAAGAAAGAGGCAGAAGGATTGCTGCAAGTTTGAGGCCAGCCTGCTCCACAGAAAGAGTTCCAGACTATCCAGAGCTACATGGTAAGACCCCGTTTCAAGTAAACGAGAATAAATAAATAAAATAAAGACCTTTGGTGCAATTCAGGTGGTAGAGTGCTTGCCAAGCGTGCATGAGGATCCCAGGTCCACCTCAGCACCTTGTAAATCAGGTATGGTGATGCCTTCAGGCCTAAACTAAAACAATAAAAAGGAAATAAAATCATTCCTTCACACTCTGCATACTATTGGTGAAATCCACAGAACATAAAATTAACCAGCTTAAGGTGGAGGAACCAATAGTATTTACACATTCAAATCGCTGTGTGACAATCACCCACTGCTCATGCAGAGCAGTCCTCTCATCCCAGAAGGAAACTGTCCCCAGGAAACACCCGGGGCCCATCCCCCTCCCTGAGCCCCAAGCAGCTGTGATCTCCACTCTGTCCCTGTGGATTTTCCTATTCTGGACATTACTTAAAAATAGAGTCCTATAGCATGTTGTGTTTCCTGTCTGGCTTCTGTCACTCAGCAGGGAATTCCCAAGGCTCTTTCACATGGTAGCACAAGGCTGACAACTTTCCAGCAGCAAAAGAAATTCCATGCTTGGGTTGGGCTATATCAGTCTTTGTGTGTGTGTGTGTGTGTGTGTGTGTGTGTGTGTGTGTGTGTGTGGTGTGTGCTCCTGTGTGTGTGTGGTGTGAGCCCCTATGTGTGTGTCTCTGTGTGTGTGTGGTGTGTGCCCCTATGTGTGTGTCTCTGTGTGTGTGTGGTGTGTACCCCTGTGTGTGTGTGTGAGTGTATGTGTATGTGTGCGTGTGGTGTGTGCCCCTCTGTGTGGTGTGTGTGTGTGGTGTGTGCCCTTCTGTGTGGTGTGTGTGTGTGTGTGTGTGTGGTGTGTGCCCTTATGTGTGTGTGTGGGGTGTGTGTCTCTGTGTGTGGTGTGTGTGCCTCTGTGTGTGTGTGTGTAGTGTGTGCTTCTGTGTGTGTGTGAGTATATGTGTATGTGTGTGTGCAAGTGTATATGTATGTATGGGGTGTGTGTGTGTGTGATATGTGGTGTGTGTGTATGTGTATGTGTGTGTGCAAGTGTATATGTATGTGTGGGGTGCGTGTGTGTGATATGTGGTGTGTGTGTGTGTCAGAAACAGCTCCTGGTGCCTAGGGAGGAATAAGCCCTGTGAATACAACCAAGGCAATGGAGGTGCTTCTGAGACAGAGGCAAGAGTGATGACACCTCTGCCCAAGGTGACAGTCAGGGAAACTTCTGGAACGCCTGTAGCTGGCTGCCATGATAAGGAATGATGTCACCTCATGATTGCAGAGAACAAGTGACCTGTGCAAAAGCCAATGAGGCCTCTGAGTGTGGTGGCTCAGGAGCTTAATCCCAGCACTCGGGAGGAATTCCAGGGCAGCTAGGGCTACATACTAAAACCCTGTCCAGAAAAAAATGGGTGCAATATTATTTATTGTAATAGAAAACATATAAAGAAATATAAAGAATAAAAATCTTGCTGGGTGTGGTGGTGCACACTTTTAATCTTAGCACGCGGGAGGCAGAGGCAGGTGGATCTCTGTGAGTTCCAGGCCAGCCTGGTCTACAGAGTGAGTCCAGGACAGCCAAGGCTGTTACACAGAGAAATCCTGTCTCAAAAAGAAAGAGAGGGAGAAGAGAGAGAGAGAGAAGAAAGAAAGACCTAAGGCTGACAGATGACTCAGTGATTGAAAACACTTACCACAAAGCCTAATGCTTCCAGACATGGAACCCACAGAGAAGGAGAGAACCAATTCCACAGAGTTGACCTCTGACCTCCACATACACACCTTACTATGTTTATCCCAAACTCATACACACATCACATACATCACACATACACACACCTCACATACATCACACACACACACATCACATACATCACACACACACCTCACATACATCGCACACACCCACACATCACATACACACACACACACATCACATACATCACACACACACACATCCATCACACACATATCACATACATCACACGCACACATCACACACACACATATCACATACATCACACGCACACACCACACACATACATCACACACACCCACACATCTCATACACACACAACTTTTTTTTTATGTTAAGTACAGCAAATACATGGACATAGCCAGGCAGGGTCAACCACACCTATAGCTCTCAAGAGACTGAGGCAGGAGGATCACTTCACAGTCAAGGCCAGCCTGGGCTACCGACACCTTACTTAAAACAAACAAAGAAGGGACTGTAGAAATGGCTCAGTGGTTAACAGCACTGGCTGCTCTTCCAGAGGTCCTGAGTTCAATTCCCAGCAACCACATGATAGCTCACAACCATCTACAATGGGGCTCGATGCCCTCTTCTGGCATGCAGGCTCTATATGCAGACGGAGCACTCATGAACATTAAATAAATAAATAAATCTTTAAAATAAACAAACAAAGAAAAAAAGAAATGGACCAAGAACTGTCTCCCTCCAACCAACCACAGCCAGAAGGGGCTCTTGGCAGAGCCAACCTCGGACAACATCAGCCCTTGTACACTGCTACTGAGAGTGTGAATTGGTGTGGCTGGCATGGAAAAAGCCCTGCAACTCTCCAGGCACTAAATTTTGAAAACCATCAGCAATTCCATTTCTAAGCATGTCTCTCAAACAAGTAGCAATGGACTTCAGGAGAGGTTCCTACAAACAACAGGTGCAGAAAATCTCAGTGTCTGTCAACAGTGCAGTAGGTAAGAAAAAATGTGGTCATTCATGCAATGGACTCTCATCTGGCCTTAAACACAATCCTGAGGGCCTGGGGTTCAGCTCTGTGGTAGACTTTTTACCTAGCAACCACAACAAACTCACAAAAACAAACAAATCAATTACAGAATATTGTTTGGTTCTGGTGACATATCTCAGTAATTAAGAGATTTGGTGTTCTTCCAAAGGACTGGGTTCCCAGCACCTCCATCAGGTGAGCAGGTGGCTCGCAGCCCTCTTCTGGCTTCCACAGGCACTACCTCCCCCTACGTTGGTATCTTTAAAGCAATTCTGACACACACAAAAGGGCAAATGTCTTACATCTACCCATGGGGTGTCCCAGAATCGGCACATTCATAAAGGCAGAGAGTAGAAGGGGGTTCTAGGCCAATGGTGAAGAGCAGACTATTCATATGGAAAGGCGAGAAGGTTCTAGAATGGGTGGTAGTGAGGACTACATGGCAGTGCTGAATGTGCCTGGTGAATCCATGGCTGAATGCCATGGAATTGGAGCTTTAAAAGGAAGATGGCCTACCATTAGCTTTTCCTGTTGCTGTATCCAAAAACCTAACAATAAGTCAAGTAAGGGGGAAGGATTCTTTGTGGCTTTCCTTTAAGGAGATACAGGATACAGCGTATCAGAGTACAGAGTGGGCTTGCATTTAAGGAACAGACAGATTACAGCCAGCCCGGAAGGTTTGAAGACACTGATTTTCTAAAGAGACATTTGTGACCCTCCCTTTGACTATCAGAGTGCAAAACAAGGAATCCCAGGGAACTAGAGTTTTCTCAGGAATCTCACTCTGGGACAGGAAAGGGCCGAAGCCACGAAGCCTGTGGCCGCCAGGGGAGGCTGGGAGGCTCTTTGCAGCAGAGACTGGAGCCAAGACAATGATGGTAGGACCACATCTTGGGTACTGCTTAGCTGTGCTCTGGCCTTGCTGAGACCTAAACCTCATGACCCTGCTGTGACAGGGCAACTCAGTTCTTGGTAAAGTGAGCTGCAGGGACAATTGGTGTCTCCTATCCTGTCGCGTCCCTCTCGACCAGCAAGAACGACGCAACTCGCAAAAGCTCTTCTCCTGCAGTTTATTCAGGTCCCTTGAAAACAGTCTTCCGAATGGGGCCGGGCAGACCCAACCCACAGGCTAAATACTAAATGAACAGCCAATCAAGTAAAGCCAAGTGGTGCTATCTTAGAGGCCCACGTATAGCCAATCAAGTAAAGCCACA
>CAJQZJ010001241.1:635426-704275 GCA_907164525.1 Lophiomys imhausi
TGGTCCACGCCTTTAATCCCAGCCCTCGGGAGGCAGAAGCAGGCATGGTGGTCCACGCCTTTAACCCCAGCACTTGGGAGGCAGAGGCAGGCATGCTGGTCCACGCCTTTAACCCCAGCACTCGGGAGGCAGAGGCAGGGAGATCTCTGTGAGTTCCCTGTCTCAAAACCACAAAACAAACAAAAAAACAGACGAAAAACAAAACAGGTGAACACACTGGATCAGTAGTCACCAAATTACAGCCAAACTGGCTTTGCACACTGTCTGTGGCTGCTTTTACACCATGTGTAACTACAGGCCATAGGAAGGTGGGAATCAGGAGGGAGACACCACACAATCAAGAAGCAAGGACAGCTGGAAGGGCTAAGCAGCCAGATGGAGACTTCAAGGGCAACAGAGACCTGCTCGAGATAAAAGGTTGCCCACGGTGACTCAGCTATTCTAAATGTGTACACGCTTACTAACACAGCTTCAAAATGCATAAAGCAAAAGCAAGCACACTAGAGCAAGAGATTGATAAGGTAGGAGACGTGACCATTTTGTCCTCAGAACTGACAGAGCAACTTGGAAAGAAATCAGTCAGGCTACATGTGATTCAAGATGCAATAAAATAACCGGACCTTACAGTTGTAGGTAGCACTCTGTATCTAAAACTGTAGGATATTCTTTTATTTTTCTTTTTCCATGAGTCTGTGTGTGGGGTATGAATAACTTGTGTTTACACATGTGGACACACATGTGTTGTGTGGCTGTACATGTGGACATGTGCATGGATGTGGAAGTATGACACTGATGGGGAGCTTCCCATGAACACTCCCCATGCTATTCTTTGATGCAGGGTTTCACAACTGACAGCAGAGCTCCCCAATATGGCTAGTCTAGCTAGCCAACTGGCTCTGGGGTCTCCAGTCTCCACATTCTGAACATTGTAATTACAGGCACTATGTCCAGTCCATAGTTTAATCTCTGCTCCCCCAAATGTCTTCCAACAAAAACTATTGTAATGTGTGTGTGTGTGTGTGTGTGTGCAACAGTGTGTATGTGGAAGTCAGAGGACAACTTTGTGAGGCTGGTTCTCTTCTTCCATCTTTACGTGGTGTACTGACTAGAGTTGTGGAGAGAAGGCAGCACCAGCTGAGAAGATGCCTCCAAAGACAGGGCTCTCGGGAAGCCTGTAAGGCAGTTTCTTAATTGGTGATTGATGCGGGAGGGTCCATCGAATTGTGGATGGGGGCACCCCTGGGCTGGTGGTCCTGGGTTCTATAAGAAAGCAAGCTGAGCAAGTCATGAGAGCAAGCAAGTAGGCAGCACCCCTCATGGCCCCCGCTTTAGTTTCAGCCTCCAGGTTCCTGCCCTGTTTGAGTTCCTGTTATGACTTCCTTTGATGAACAGTGATGTGGAAGTGTAAGCTGAATAAACCCTTTCCTCCTGAGTTGTTTTTGGTCATGGTGTTTCACCATAGCAATAGTGGCCCTGAGACAGGTGGATGGATGTTGGAGACCCCACCGGATAGGCCTGTGTGACCAGTTTCAGCTGTTAAATCACCTTGCCAACCCAACCAAAACTGAGCCACAACCTATGATGCAGACCCTCAGGCTGGCCTTCACCTTCTCTTGTGCACACGTCGTCCAGCATTACATGTGTCCTGAATTCACATTTGCCCTCAGGCTGAGAGGACAGCCTCACCCCTGGTCCTGGGCTCTCCCTTCTGGTCTGAATCCCTGGACTCTAAGCTGATCCTGGAGCCCACATACTGAGTTACTAAGAGACAGAGGGAATAATGCCATACCATATGCAATCTTGTGACCAGACTCTCTGAGGCACCCAGGCACAGAGCAGCATGTCAACAGGCAGTGCTCTGCAGAGGATCCACAGACCATTTAGGTCTTCATGTCATAAGCAGCAGATTCTAGGAAGTGGCAGGGTGCATGGGCAGCCAGCTGTAGCTATGCCCCGCAGGGTCTTCTAGGGTACTGGCTCCATGCCATGGCCTGTCTCGGAAGGTTAGGGACAGTAAAACCCGCTCAGAAGTCCTTGTCCATGCCAAACACCCCAGGACTGCCTCCCATATAGGGCTCCAGCCTTCGCTTCCCTGTGTACACAGGCCAGCGAGGCTGAGCAATATCGACAGCCTACCAAGCAAGGTAAAGGGTACTGATGAGATTCTTGAGTTCGCTGTGTGTGGTGGCGCACACCTTTAATCCCAGCACTTGGGAGACTGAAACAGGTGGATCTCTGTGTGTTCGAGTTCCAGGCCAGCCTGGTGTACAGAGTGAGTCCAGGACAGCCAGGGCTACACAGAGAAACCCTGTTTCAAAAAAAAAAAAAAAAGATTCTTGGGTTCAAGTTCCAACATCTTCATG
This sequence comes from Lophiomys imhausi, assembly GCA_907164525.1. Taxonomy (NCBI): domain Eukaryota; kingdom Metazoa; phylum Chordata; class Mammalia; order Rodentia; family Muridae; genus Lophiomys; species Lophiomys imhausi. Next base: position 637,790 of record CAJQZJ010001241.1, read on the forward strand.
GTGGCTCACAATTGCTCCATTAACTCCAATTCAAGGGGATTGTTCTTCTGGCCTCTACAGGTACCAGACACACAGGTCGCACACAGACATATATGGAGGCAAATAACACACATATAGACTTTTAAAATGAATAAATAAATATTTTTTTAAAAAAGCTGAGGTTTCTGGGCTAAGCTAGAGACACAGTTCCTTCCAGGAGGTGATGTGAGTCCTCTGGAGGGGTCAGGATGGGAACAAATGGCCAGTACCTGCTGGGTGCTAGAGCTGAGAGCAGAGGGGCTGGCTGCAAGCCACCTCCCTGTCAGCTTGGGGCAGGTGGAAGGAGAGGGAGGTAAGAGTCAGAGCCAATCCTATGGCCATGAACACCACTCCTGGCCTTGCTCTCAGTGATCTTGGTTGCCTGTCCTCCAAACCCAACACAGTAGAGAAAGACAAGCAGGTGACATGAAATGCTAAAAAAAAAAAGAACCTATTTTGCTCTAAAAACAGCTGCGGGCACGCCGACAGTGAAGTCCTGAGCGCTGAGGCTCCAGGAGGCTGCCTCTCACACAGCAGCTGTTGTCCTGTCTTCGGTGCTGTGACTTGGGACGTGACCTGGACACCAGCCGCAGGGCTGGGCATCTGCCTCAGGCTTGGCTTCTCATCACTGGTGATGTCATTTAGTGCTCAAACATGGCCGTCTGTGTTGCTCCAGCAGCTCCTCTAGGTGGTCTGCCCTCTTCACAGCAGCCTGCAACGCATTTCAGTCAGGCCCTGGATGCCCCTACCCTAGGCAAGGCCACCACAGACCCACAGAGGGACCCACCTCATGCTGCTTCCGGAGACTGTTCACCGCCTCCTCCTTCCTTGCTAAAGCTGTCTTCACCCTGTGGGCAGTGATGTGCAGTGGGCTTCTACGCAGCCCCAACTTCGGTCCCAGGTCAGCCTGAAGGGTAGCCTCCTACCACCTGCTCTCAGCCTTGCTGCCCTTGGCCTGAGCAGCAGGCCCTGGGCCACTGTCTCCATGATAACCAGATCCTAAGGTGTTTTTTTGAAGGGAGGGGGTTGGCACAGGGTGCTGTGACGGCCAAGATAGGTGACAAGTCACCTCATGACACTTATTTTCGTGTTAGGCACATAGGCGGGCAGCCTCAGCCTTAGGAAGGTCTTAGGACTAAGGAGGTCGTGGGTGCCCACTGTCACCCTCTCTGCAGCTGGCCCTCTGCTGAACAACACCTGCTCCAGAATCCTGCCCATCTCCTTGGAGAGGCACATGTGGGTTCTTGCCAGTCCCAAGACGTGCAATGCTCCAGACCTAAGTGACACACAGGGGGAGTACCTAGCCTTCCTAGGGACAAAGTTGGAAGCCATATGACCCCCTGCCCATGGGCTGTACCTGCAGTTTTTGGAAGAGGGGAGGACTCATGGCTGCTCCCCTGTACTCCTACCTGCAGTCCTGAGCACCCACCTCCGATGCACCTCATCCAGCTCCATCTGCTGGCGGGCCCGCAGCTCAGCCAGTTCTGCTTTCACCCTCTGGTTCTCCTCCTGGGAGGCTGCCAGCTGGTCTGCAAACTCCTGCCGGACCACCTGGGCCAGGCTGGCCCGCTCGCTGCACATCTGTGTGTTTACCTGGGCAGCAGTGGGGCTGTGAGCAGCTTGGCAGCTGGAGGGCTCCGATCCAGAAAGGGCCCATTTACTCACCACCCGCATGTCTTCCAGCTCCTTCTCCTTCTGCCGTACTAGGGACTGCAGGCGCTCCCTCTCCCCTTCGGCCTCCCCGAGGCGTCCTTTCAGCTGTGCACACCGCTCCTGCAGCTTCCGCTCCGACTGCTCCAGCTCTGAGAGCTCCACTTCATACTTGTCCCGCACACGCTTCACACTAGTGGGCGGAGGCAGGTAGCAGTGGGGACACAACAGAGGCTGCTGCCCAGCGGCCTCTGCCCTGGCCCCGTGTGGGGAACTGAGGGCAAGTGGCAGCTCACCGGCTCTCAGCTGCCCTCTCGCTCTCCTCCTTGGCCAGGGTCATGTCAGCCTCCAGCCGGTGGATGACTAACTCAATTTCCTGGTCTCGGCCTTTTCGGATCTCCTCCTTCAGCTCACGTTCCCTGGTCAGCAGCCGCGCTTCCTGTAGGGACACACAGTTGTCTCAGAATCAGTCACCAAGAGGGCAGAGAATAGGAGAAGCTGGGATGGTGACAGACTAGCCTTGCTGGGCTCCAGGGAGTGGTTCCCACTTAGAGCCACAGGGAGACACACTGACTGACCAGTGAAGATGAATCTTCACTATATCTAATTTATATTACTCTAACTCCCCTTACAGGCCAGGGTGAAGGGCTCCTGCCCTGCCTAGGCCCCCAGGCCTCCAGAGGACCATGTCTTGTTTTCAGGACCTCCTGTGAGCCTCACAGGGGCATAAGATGGACCCTGGGTAGTACTGGCCCTTAGCCAAGGAGGTCACCACTACAACAGGCTCTTCCTCTCTCTTGGACAACTACAGCCCAAGACAATCAACTGCTACTGTCTGCAGGGCAGGGCAAGCCAAAATGACAACCCTGTTCAGTGGCCAAGAGGCCTCAGGGTCTGGATATCAGCTGACTCTGAAGGGCACAGACGCAATGACTCCTGGAGAGGAAGGACAAGTCCTCTCAGGTCTCCAGGACCTGCCTGGCCCCATTTCCTCTTGTTCCAGCATCTTAACCTTCCTGGATCCGCACGTGGACAGTGAGCAGCGCGGAGTGAACCTCGAAGGCCCTGAACAGCTAGGAGTGATGCCCAGAATCAGCCCCCAGGAGGCCTGAACAGCAGCCCACCCTGTCGAGGCCTACCTCCTTCTTGGCACAGCTGGCCACCCACGCCTGTCTCTCAGCCTCCAGCTGCTCCTTCAGGGCTTTCAGCTCCATCTGGAGGGAAACAGACTGTGAGCAGACTGAGGGCCACTTCAAGGCCCTGTCCATCTGTTGTTGGACCTCATACCACTGGGGTCAGGCTGAAGAGACCCTCTTCTGCCACTGGAGGCCAGACTCAGCCAGAACTCCGGGGGCGGGAGGGGGTATGGCACACCAACCTGGTGCCTCCGCTCCTGCTCCTCTCGGCTCCTCTCGAACTCTGCTCTCAGGGCTCGGGTGAGCGTGGTACTGCTCTCCTCCAGCTGCTGCCTCAGCTCCTCCAGCTCTGCCCGCTGCCTGCAGGCCAGCAAGAGTCAGGGACCAGAGGGTCATTTTGAGTGGGGCTGGGCAGGCCAGGGGTCACAGTGAGGAGGACAGCCCTCAGTGGCACCTGGCTGCCTGCTGGCCCAGTCGCTCCTTCTCTTCAGCCACCTCGTTGTAGAGCCGCCGCCGCTGATGCTCCAAGCTCCGCTGTTCCTGCTCCAGGTGCTGCTCAAACCTGCAGGATAGTGAAGATGCAGACACCAAGGTGGGTGGCCACAGTACTCAACACCAGTCTCCATGCTGGCCAGGGTGGCCACATCAGCTCACAGGGACGCTCTGTTACCAGCCGGTGGGCTGCAGCCTCCTTCAGCGGCAGGCCCTCACAAGGCTGTGGGAGGGCCCCAGCTCAGGTGCATTTGGGCTTACTGTCTCCCCACACTGCCTAGCCCCACTCTCAGTTGACAGCCAGGCGCCTGATTCTTTGACCCCAGCTCCTGCCATGGCTTGCACCCTTATCCTTCCTGAGAGTGGGAGAGCCCGGGTCAGCCAGGTGTGCTGGAGAGGGCCAGCAGGTCGTGTGAGAGGAGAGGACAGCCTGAGAGGACCCAGCCTGGAGGCACTGACGGTGAAGGAGGGCTGTCCACAGTCACTGGTGCATAGGCACACTAGGCACATGAGTAGACTCAACCATGTCCCTTAACCACTAAGTCCCAGGCTCTGACATCTAAGTCACATCTTAGAGCGGTGAACCCTGGGCTGAGGGAACAGGCGAGGCTGTCCTCTGCAGCACAGCAGCCTATGCTCCACTCTGGGCTCAGCGTAGCAGATCTGTGACAGCAACACCCTCTGTACCCACAGGGAACCTCACAGCACTGGCCCGGCAGGCGGGCTGCACAAGTCCCACACAGGCTGCCCCTGTTCCGGGGAGAGCAAAGCCTCCAGCACCCCTACCTCTGCTGGGCACGCTCCCGCTCTTGCTGGCCCAGCGCCTCCTTCTCCCGCTCTAGGTGTTCCCGCAGCTCCTCTGCCTGGCGCAGGTGGCGTTGTGCAGCCTGCTCATCTCGCTGCTGCAGCTCGACCTCGTGCAGGCCCCTGAGTCTCCTGACCTCTTGCTTGTGCTTGGCAATTAGTTTCTGAATCTCGGGCTCTAGACCTGCAGGGATGGGGGTTGCACCAGAGGTGGGGCTGCAGTATCCCCCCCCCCAATCCAGCCACTGTCCCAAAGCACAGCAGGACTGATACACTGTGGATAGATTAGAGCCAGGGACAGCACTCCAGAGACCTAGCTCCAGGAGTAGCCTGGAGATGCCATCAGACCACAGTGGCTTTCCCAGCCTGTGGTACACACAGCTACCCGGACTCTTGGTGCTTTGACCACTGGGTCTCCCAATGGGATGGTGTCCAGTCTCCTGGAGGAAGAGGACTCACCGTAAGGCCAGGTTGAGGGTTCCCCCTAAAACCTCCTAAGGGTCCACAGCTCTTTCATATACCAACTCTGTCAGTCTAAGAGACCCTTTTCTAGTTTTCTCTGTTTTCTGCAGTGTGACCTACATGCCTTAATGTCCCCACACGAACCTCCAAGAGGCAGGAGCGCCCGCCCCCCCCCCAGGCTTCTGTGAACTGGGAGCAGGAGCTGGAATGGGTTTGCATCTGCCTGCCAAGGTAGCCATCATCAGGGCCTCACCCGGAAGCTCAATGCTCACTGGCTCTACATGTGAGACTGGAGTTATCACTCTCTCTGAAAAGTGTCCCCAGCTACGGCCAGGGTGGAAAGGCCCCCACCTCTGACTGTGATTTCCTTGATCTTTTTTGTTTTCTCATTGATCCACTTCTCGCGGCGGATTTTCTCAGTGGCACTCATGAGTTCTTTGAGTTTCTTAATCTCCTAGGTAAAGAGCACAGGAAGTCAGAATGCAGAGGTGAAAGGGGCACCTTGGGTCCCCTCATCCACCTCCTGAGCCTGTGCTCTGCAGAGCTCCTTCCTCTCCCCGGGGGTGGGGACCACCCTACCACACAAATTCCAGCCTGAGGCTCCACGTAGGGTAGTTACGGCTATCAGCTTATAGAGGTCCCATCCCCGAGAGAAATGCCTCCACCCACCAAACTAAGGCCATATAGAAAGGCAGAGAATAGCCGGGCGGTGGTGGCGCACGCCTTTAATCCCAGCACTCGGGAGGCAGAGGCAGGCGGATCTCTGTGAGTTCGAGACCAGCCTGGTCTACAAAGCGAGTCCAGGACAGCCAGAGCTACACAGAGAAACCCTGTCTCGAAAAAAAAAAAAAAAAAAAAGAAAGGCAGAGAATTAACAGGACATAGGGAGGAGAAGGGGCTCTCCATCCAGGAACTGGAGACACACTGACAGACAACATCGACAAAGCCAAAACTGACCAGAGTGACAATGCATGTTTTCCTAGAGACCTCCAACAAAAAATGTTGAAGACCAGTAAGCACACTTTAGCAATTCTCTCATTCTGAAATCTAAACAATGACCCTCATACATTCATTCACCTTACAGCCTCACTTACAGAAATTCTTTTAACCCTTAAACCTTGCACATTACACACTCTAACAATGCAACTGAGAAAGCCATGGGATCTTACACACACCCACTGTAGAAAGCCCTCCTCCCAGATAAGCCCACACTCACACCAGTAGGTCTGCTGAGTATTTCTGTGCTTAAGACTGACGTTAAAAGTCCTTTGATAAACTCCAACTCTGCTGTACACTGAGATTCTTTTCCACAGGGAAGCCAAGGATCCTGCCTTTGCCTGAGAGGAAGGTCCCTAATGGGGAAGGGAGTTCCACAGGCTGCTGTGGATGGCCGGGAGCCCCGACTCTATTCCTGCTGAAGCTGACAGGACCACCCCAGAACTTTGGTCTCCAACCCTGGCTTCGGGTTATGGACACCAGGGTGTCTCTAAACAGAGTCATCGCACCCTCACTTGGGGTCTAGCTCCAGTCTAAGGTGGCTTCAGGGATAACCACATCCATGCTGCGGAGATGCACAACCAGGTGGCTGCATCAGACTTGTAACCAGCTTCGGCTGGCCAACTAGGTGGGAGCTGGAGGAGCCTAGTGCAGCCAAGCTGAGCAGGCTCTGTTACTCAGGGTGTCACTGGAGTAGGCCAGGCTTGGACTCCTAGGTTCATGGCCACTGTCCTGTGAGAAGGGCCAGGTGGGCTGTACATGCCTACCTGAGGCACGGCAGCCCACACCATAGGACCCATCCCTGTTGAACATTTGGATACAGTTCAAGAACAGGGAAAGGCACAAAACAAACAAAACAAAACAAAAACAAAACTGTGGCACATGCCTTTAATCCCAGCACTCGGGAGGCAGGGGTAGGTGGATCTCTGTGAGTTCAAGGCCAGCCTGATGGTCTACAAAGTAAGTTCCATACTGCCAGGGCTACACAGAGAAACCCTGTCTTAAAAAACTAAAAACCAAGCCGGGCGTGGTGGCTCACGCCTTTAATCCCAGCACTTGGGAGGCAGAGGCAGGCGGATCTCTGTGAGTTTGAGGCCAGCCTGGTCTACAAAGCAGGACAGCGAGGGCTGTTACACAGAGAAACCCTGTCTTGAAAAACCAAAAAAAAAAAAAAAAACCAAAAACCTGAGTTGGAGAGATGGCACAGCAGTTAAGAGCTCTGGCTGCTCTTCCAAAGAACCCAGGTTCAAATCCCAGCACCCACATGGTAGTTCACAACTGTCTATAACTGCCAGGCTTGGTGGCGCATGCCTGTAGTCCCAGCACTTGGGAGGCAGAAGCCAGGTGGATGGATCTCTGGGAGCTCAAGGCTAGCCTGGTCTACAAAGGGAGAAACCCTATCTCGAAAAAAATTCAACAAACAAATAAATAAGAAAAACCAAACCAAAATCTTCAAGGAGAAGAATGAAAAAGGTGCTGGCGATCTTTCCGTGGGGGAGACCTGCATGCTCAGGTCGCACTGCCATGTACCCCTGGGGACTCGTTCACAACTGGGATCAGTAGGGAGCTCACCAGTTCATGCTGCTCCTGCATCTGGGCCACACGCTCCCGACACCGCTGGTCCCCCTGCTTCAGCTCAGCCACCACTGCCTCACACTTCTCACTCAGAACTTTCTTGTCTTCAATCAGCTGTGAAGGGGGCGGGGTGAGGCTCTGGTGCCCACCCTACGGTACCTCCACTGGCCCACCAGCTCTAGAACTACCTTGGGGCCTCGGTCATAGTGGTTTTGCAGTCAACACCGCACTCCAATGAGGGGTCTGCTGACCAACTCCTGTCCCCCCATTGCCTCCCAGAGCCATGTCACCTGGTCAATGAAGGACAAGTGCCGCTGGATGGTGGCTTCATAGTGCTCCTTCTGCTGTTGCAGCTGCCGGCTCAGCTCCTTCTCAGTCTCCTTGACACGTCGGATGGTGAGGTCACGCTGCTGCGCCTGCAGGAAGTATAGGCACGAGACACTGGCATTGGATCCCTCACAGACCCCAAGCACTGGGTGCCAAGGGACACGTGGAGAAGGCGAAGGCCTGTTTTTGAGGATGATGATTGTTCAGGCCTCTTACAGAGGATGGTGGCAGGCCCCGTCCCGGCTAGCACCCTGAGGTGACAGCTAACATTCTCACCAGAGCTCTCTGCAACAGAGCCATGGCTTGCTTCTTCTCCTCCACCTCCAGCTTTAGCCGCATCATGGATGTGCTCCCCTCAGACCCGAGTTCCAGGGGCCTTGGGCCTGCCTCCAGCACCAGGCTCTAAAGATATGACAAGCCTGTGGCAGACCACACAGCAGCTGCTGCCCACCCTCCATGGGGAGTCACTACATGCTGTCCCCCTTGTTCCACTCTGCTGCGAGGGAACAACAGTTACACAGGACATCTGGTCAAGGGACAGTGGGTGACAGGTCAACCCATGGGGACTGTTACTATTCAGTGCAGAAGGAGCACTACGGCCTGGATGCTCAGACGGACCACGAGGCAGGCATGGTGTACCCACTGCTGACCTTCCTGCCCCCATGAAAACAAGACTTATCCCTGTGGTCATTGTGGTCACTGGTGTTCACTCTGGAAAGGCAACCCAAAGACACTAGGGCCCAGAGATGTCAGGGCCATCCACCACGACAGGACGACCTATCTAGAGAGGAACCCAGAGTAGGACGCAGCAGCCCTGTCAGCTCTCTCCTCTGATCAGAAGTCAGGAGTGAGACTGTTTGCTGCCCAGGGGGCCTTGCAAGTGACCACTTCCCACATGGAGCCACAGAGGCGGCTGGTGGCTGGCTACCTCCCGCCGGGGTGCTGGCCGGTCCTGTCCTGACTTCTCCATCTCATCCAGAAAGCTCAAGATGCTCTGCAGCTTGGCCTCTGAGAGCAGAGCCCTGTCATCAGATGGGCTAGGGTGTGCTCCAAGTTTCCCAAATTTCTCCAGGTTGTCAGCCGTCAGGGAGTTGGCGTCGTCCTCCTGCAGGTGGGCCAGCATTGGGGGCTGTTAGGGAAGCCTGAGAACTTGGGGTCCCTTGGGGACAGAGGGCAGTTGAGGTGGGGGCAGCAGGCCTGGCTGTGAATAGAAGGGCCTCCCTAGCTGCTCAGACCTTTGAGAGTATGGCCACAGTGTAAAGGGAGTTAAGGGTTCTCTAGTGAATATGTGGGGACTTCTGAAGGACAGTCTCTTTTTTTTTTTTGGTTTTTCGAGACAAGGTTTCTCTGTGTAGCCCTGGCTGTCCTGGACTCACTTTATAGACCAGGCTGGCCTCGAACTCACAAAGATCCGCCTGCCTCTGCCTCCCAAGTGCTGGGATTAAAGGCGTGCGCCACCACTGCCCAGCGAAGGACAGTCTCTTAAAAGGAGATAGATGACTTGTGGGAAAGACCTGACAGAGCACGTGGTCCTGGACAAGCAATGACAAGGCACTCTGTATAAGAAGGAAAGCCCAGAAAACTGGAAAGGGCTTTTGGTTTGGCATTGCTTCTCAAAACTGCCTCACTTCGAAAGAGACTAGCTCAAGATTGCAGTCTAGGTGGATGGACCCCAGATTGGACTGAAGCCAGGTGAAGCCTCGTTCTAGAGTCGTAAAAGCCAGGACCCACGAGAGATGTGCAGACAGAGCCCTGCCGAAGGGCATGCCTGCAAAGCCCCAGACTGCAAGTTACTGCAAGAGCAGTGCTCTACTTTTTTTTTTTTTTTTTTTGGTTTTTCGAGACAGGGTTTCTCTGAATATCTCTGGCTGTCCTGGACTCGCTTTGTAGACCAGGCTGGCCTCGAACTCACAAAGATCCGCCTGCCTCTGCCTCCCAAGTGCTGGGATTAAAGGCGTGCGCCACCACCGCCCGGCGCAGTGCTCTACTTAAGGGCGTGGAAGCAGAGCCCAGAAAGAGAGCCCGCAAGGGACGGAGGTGTGAAGTGAATGTGTGCCAACTTCTGGTTGTGAGGAAAAGGCCCGACTTCAAGCAGAGATGTGCTAACCAGTGCTTAGGCCACACCAGCCCTGAGGTTGTAAGAATTGGGCGGTCAAGTGCCTTGGCACATAAACTGAGACCCGCCGAGGAGACGGGAAACAGAGGCCGAGAAAAGGCCATGGCAATGGGCTCCTGCCACAAGTAAGCTCGGGCTGGCACTGTGGCACAAGAGGTGTGGCATAGGACCTGCTCAGAGACAGTTCGTGAGAACCAGGCGCTGAGGAGAGTCATGGCCTGCTTGTGCCACAGTGGCAGGAGGAGAGGAACCTGAGGCTACATGGTCCACAGGCCTGCAGCTACCAAGCGAATGAGTGAGGTGTGAGGCATGAGCGCTCAGTGAAGAGACAGCAATGGCCAGCTCCTAGGCCGCATGAGTACAGCCGTGCCCCTGAGGCGGCAAGCTCAGGCAGCCAGCACCTGGGCTGTCAGCCAAGTGTGGAAGCCTCAGGGCCAAGGACTAGGCCATGCGGCACAGGGACAGTCTCAGCTGACTAAGGAGCCTCGAGTCCAAGCAGAGGTAAGGTTTGCCAGAGCGACACCAGAGCCAGGTGGCCATGGAGCAACTGCTTAGTGAGGTGTTCCTGTAGACAGATGGCTGACCAGTTGTTTCAAAGGACCTGAACTTGAGGGTTAGTATCCTTGTAAAGGGTTAGGGTTGGTGGGGTGGTGGGTGTTAATAATTATTAATAAATACAGTTTATAATCTATGTTGACACTACAGTATAAGAGGTGTGTGCCCTCATGGGTCACTGTGCTCTCAAGGAGATCAGACAGGAAGGGAGAGCTGAGGTCAGTAGGCCACCTCTGGCCCTTGTTAGGGTCTCAACTAGAGCGGGAATACAGTGGCATGTGCCTTCCCTGACCCCGATGGAGGCCTCCTGACCTGTGCGAATGGCGTTAAGTGTCCACTCACCTCATCAGTCCAGGCATATCTGTCCTTGTGATAGGCCTTGGGGTGGGGCAGTGGCTCAGGCTCCTCCTCCAGGAGCCTCAGTGTGTCTAGCAGCTCATCCAGGGTCGCTCTGGCCCTGGTCTTGTTCTTGGTAGTGCCCAACACTTCTAAGTCCTCTCTGGCTACATCCTTGGAATGGATGTCCTGGAGCAGACAGGCAGGGAGGGAGATCTGCAAGGCCAGTGGTGGCTAAGTGCCACCCCGTGTACAAAGTCCACCCAGTGGTGGTGGGCGGGGCCTTTGTAAGCACCCCTGAGGGCCAGGGCACCCAACACATGGCTCAAGATGCTGCCCTCAGGGGACAAAGCCTCCAGCCCAGTGTCACACTGCGCAGTCTTGTGGCCTTCCTGCCCCCTCTGAGCCTCCAGTTCCTCTTCTGTGGAGAGGGACACAGGAACCCTCCCCTGGTGATGTAACCTAGTTGGATCCCAGAGCAGTTCTGTGAGACCTTGCCCTAATAAGGTCACCAGGCTGCTGTCTCACATCCAAACAGGAGCCCTCTGGGCATCCTTTCAGGACACAAGGGACCCCCAAAACTGAAAAGAGGGGAGGGAAATGTGGCTTAGGCAACCCAGGCATGGACATGTCCCAAATCCAAAGTCAGAGGGGAAAGGGTACCATGTCCAGACCTGTGGCTTGTTCTCTGGAGACTGCTGGGGCTCAGGGGATGACTCAGAGGTAGGAGGGCAGGGGTCTCTGGGGCGTTTGGGGCAGATGCTGGCACCTGTGAAACAGAACACACTGTCATCCCTCCCAGGGCCTGAACTAGGACGTGAGCTGGGAAGGAGCCAGCATAAGCCCAAAGAGACACTGAGGGGCCCCTGGTCTTTCAGGGTGTAAAGCTGTGAGGAGCAAGTACAACTCAGAGTGTTGGCCCTCGGCTGAACAGGTCCCACCGCCGAGGTCTGGGCACCCTCAAGTCCAGCACCACAAGGCAGCAAAGGTGGGGAGTGAGGACTGGAGTGTGGCAGAGCCTGCAGCTTCTTCCCACCATGGGCCTCCCAGGGTCAGGTGGACTGAGAATCCCTCACCAGCGTTGTTGGCCTTGGGGCGGGTGATGCTGCCTGGCATTGAGGGTGGCTCCTGGGTGGGTTGAGGCTGCTCCAGCGCTCTGGTCTCTGGTCTGTCCTTAGGCAGCCTGTGCTCAGCCTCACCTGCCTTCTGGGCTCGTTTCTGCTGCAGTTCCTGACAGAGGAGTGTTTCTGAGCGACCCCTTTTGCAGCCCAGCTACTCCGAGCCTCAGTGCTCCCAAGCATTAGCGGGTTGGGGGCCGAGCAGTGCTCTGTGGCTTACAGGCTATGGGATGATACCTGGAGTACCCGGTACCTGAATGGCTGCCTGCCTGGCCTGGCGAGCCTTCTCCTCCCGGGCCTTCTTCCTTGCTGCCTCCTCCTGCTGGTGCAGGTCCAAAAGGTTCCCACTACCCAACCGTTGCCTCTGCCCCTGCCAGGGAAGTGAAAGCACAAACTTCACAGAACCGGAGCTGGCTGGGAAGTCTCCCTAGGACTGAGTCATGGGATATGCAGAATCCACCAGCGCAGGGCCGGTGAGGTCCCTAGGACTCTGAAACTGCCATCTTGGCTCTAGAGGGCCAGACCCACAGTGAGACGCAGGGAGGGCCTATCAGGGAGAGACAGCCCTGTAGTACTTAGCCAGGAGCTTGCTCAGGTCTCCTGGCACATCAATCCAACAGCAGCTTCCGGGACCAAACAGGTCCCACAGAGACGGTATGTACCTGCAGGTGATTCAGGGTCTGAACTCCATTTGATTTGTCTTAAGAACTGCACTGTTCGCAGTAAGACCCTGAGGACTGTGCCCAGCCCTTGGGTGAGCTTCGGTTGGCTGACACAATCACACTGACCTCTCGCTTGGATGTTAGCAGGTGCTCGAGGCTTGCGGCTGCTGCTCGGCGCCTCTGTGCCTGGCAGCGGTACCAGCGCTGGATCGTTACTGCAGCCTGGTTCACCTGGTGGATGAACCTGTCCAGAGAACTAGATTCAGGTCTGGAAGGGTCCCCACGTCCCTGTGCCCTAGAACAAGAGCCTATTAGTCAAGTGTCCAGATGGAAAGACGGCGGCTTTCATGGTCCTTTCTCACCGGGCTATGATGTGGAAGGCCTGCCCTTCTGTACTCTTTTAAAACCTAAATTCACCCTCCAGGAAGCTACCCAGGGGAGGCAATTATCAGTCTACAGTAGATCTGTGTGGCTTCACGCTTAATCATCAGAAAGTGAACCGGCCAGTGACGCCAGTGACACCTGACTACAGAGTGAACAGTGTGCTTTCAGGCAACAGGGTGCTGCTCGGGAGCAACAGCAAAAGCACCAGCAGCTCGCGCTAAGCACAGAAGCCCTCAGGCTGCAGAGGTGAGACCAACAGGCCCGCGGTTGCTAAGGTCAGGGCAGAAGAGGAGACAGTGGGTGGGCTGAGGGAACCAGGGGAAGCTGAAAGAGCCTAATCATTTTTATTTTTACTTATCTGAGGGTTTCCTGTTTTGTTTTGAGACAAGGTCTCTCTATGTAGCCCTGGTTGTCCTGGAGCTCACTATGTAGCCTAGGCTGGCCTTGAGCTCACAAGAAATCATCCTCCTCTATCTCCCAAGTGCTGGGATTAAAAGCATGAGACACCACACCCAGTCACTTGTTTTTGAGACAGGGTCCCATGTATTCCACCCTGGCCTCACATTTGCCATGTAGCTCAGGATGACCTCAAACTCCTGATTCTCCTACCTCTACTACTCAAATGTGGTGAAGGCAAGCATGTTCCACCACACACATCTGTAGTGGGCACATTGTAAAACTAAACCCAATGAACTAGGGATAAACCTCGGTGGTATAGCTCTTGCTGAGCATATGCAAGCCTCTGGGTCCCACCCCAGAACCGCAAGAACAAACAATAACTCAATAAAGCTGATAAACCCTTAACCCTGACTAGAAGGTCTACACGTAGATCATTTACCAAGGACAGTAACAGAGGATCAAGTACTTTCAGCTGCCTGCCACAGGAGCCCTGGCTCTGCCATGAGGCCCATCCACAGAGGAGAACCATAGTCATGAGACACAGGTGGGTGGTCTGGATGGAAGTTCTGAGGCCACCTGGGAGGCTCCAATGCAGCTGTTTACCCACTGAGGGGGCCTGGCAAAGAGCCACCATGGTAGCTAGAAGGCCCTGCCTGTGCCCACCCAGTAGCCCCAGAGGGCACTGTGAAGGACAGCCCCACAGGCAGGTGTTTCTGTTCTCCTCAGTCTTTTATCTTCTTTCTGCTAAATGTGTTTTTAATCACCAGTTTTACTGAGGTGTAATTACCATGCTATAAACCCTCCCATTTGTGGCGCACAATTCAATGCTTTTTGAGGCAAATTTACAGGGTTGCGTGTCCATCAGCACAATCCAATTCTAGAGTATTCCCATCACCCCTAAAGAACAATCCCTGTGGTATCCTGATTCCTGCTAAGACCCAAGCAACCACACCTCCCCTCCCCCAACATAACCATCTTGCCTTTGCATTTTACACACATGGAATCTCAGTGAGTCTGGCCTTCCCATTCATCTTGTCTACAAACCAATTATTAGGTGGAAACTCTTATCACTGCAGTTCCAGGTCCCAGCCCCTTGTCCCCATCTCCCTGTGAGCAGTCACCTCTCCGCTTCCTCCTCAGTCACCTCCTTCCGCCTTGGCAGGCCAGTGGTGCCTCGGGCAGAGTGACTGCCACTCGAGAAGTTCTTTGGAGGCTTCCCAAAGTCGCTGCCCTCGCTGCCTTCACGAGCTGCTGCCTTGACAATATTGCTGCCAGGACAAAGAGAAGCCTAGTTCTGTCCCCAGCTCCAGGCAGGGTTCCTGAGCCATCATCCCACAATCCAAGCCCAGAGGAGGCCCACACACCATGGTGCAAGGCTGGCCCTTCAACTCCACCTTGCTGGTCCCCAGAACTACCTGTACCCCAAAGTCCCATTGTCTGGCACCTGGGTAAATGTCCTTTACGCTTTAAAAACAGAAAGAAGTTCTCAATAGAGGGGTCCAGAACCAGACAGACTCAAGAACTCTGAGGCCACTGACTGAGTGAAGCCCAGTCGGGAGTACAGGTTTTCTGTGTGGTTCAGTTACCCCAACTGTGGTACCCTTTGGCTCTGTATGTGGACAGGAGCTTCCTTCCAGGGCAGAGACCTAAGCCTCCCCAGCTAGCTGTTTGCACTCCCTAATAGGCTGCCTTAGCCCAAAGGGGACTAGCAACATCACTAAAAGCCCGCAGCCCAGTCACAGGGCCAGTATCTTCACATTCAAACACTGCGCACCCTACCTGGGGTCCACCCCAGGCTACATGCTTCCTGTGTGCACGCAAGCAGGCCTTACTTGAGGGAGGGGGCTGTCTGGTTGGAGCTCTTGGGGGGTGACACCTTCTTCGAAGAGGCATAGTGGTTATGCACCATGGTGGTGACAGAGTTGCCCACGGCTCCTTTGCTGCTCCTGCCAGAGAGACCAGGAAGGAGTGGACTGGAGGAGACAATCTTGTGGCATGTCCTGGTGTAAAAACTCTTAGTGCGCACTATGGCAATGACCAAGCACCTCTGGGACTCCATGGCCTGCACCCCAGTGGACAAGCCTTTCTGGGGTTAGAAGAGGCCTTTCCTGCACCCAAAAGTGGATAGCATCCTCTAACCCCTATGGTCAAAGGAGGCACACTTGCTTTGGAGGTAGCCCAGAGTGTGATCGCCTCCAGTGGCTGCAGCACCAGGACCTGCAATCTTGACCACCGGTCCCAGACATGCTTTGGTGTGTCATGTCCCTGGTGAGCATGACCCCAAGAGTGACAACACATCTCTGACACAGGCTCACCCTTGACAGGCAAGGAGCCCCATGGGAGAGGAGCTCTTCAAGAGGCCAGGAGGCCTGCTGGGCCTGAGCACAGTTACTGCTCTTAAGCAGTGGCCAAAGTCCCTTCTGTGCAAGACAGCACCTTACAGGCTCCTCCTTTGCTGAGGGGAAAGCCATTCATTTGGTCATTGCCCTCCATTCATTACAAAGTAGCTTACCCCAGCTACATAAAAGATAAAAAGACAGAGTTCCTGGACCGTAGTGAGTGGGTGGAGCACCTGTTGTTAGCAGTGAAGCTGGGTGCCAGGGCACACTCCTTCTTCCGTGGGCCCATGGTGGTGGGACTCTGGACACT
The DNA here is from genome assembly GCA_907164525.1 of Lophiomys imhausi. Classification (NCBI taxonomy): domain Eukaryota; kingdom Metazoa; phylum Chordata; class Mammalia; order Rodentia; family Muridae; genus Lophiomys; species Lophiomys imhausi. The sequence goes on from CAJQZJ010001241.1 coordinate 653,469, forward strand.
AGCTGGCAGAGCGAAGCTCCTAGGTTGGTCATCCTGTGGACCACATGGACACTTCTCAGCCTGGGACACAGAGAGCACACCCAATACCAACAGCAGGCCCTCACGTGTCAGGAGGCAGCAGATGCGATGCCCCAGGGGACCAGTGTCAAGATCAAAGCTCACCAAGCCCAAGACACACCCTCTGTGCAGCCGCTGCCCCTCTCTCTGCAGGGGCAGGAAGTATGTGGGAGGAACCAGATGGCGACCCTGGCAGGAACACCAGGACTCATGGCTGCATCATGCCTACCCTTACCAGAACATTCCATGTGGCTCCCTTCTCACTGGACGCCTTGCTAAGACTGGCCACCCTCCTTCTGCCACTGGTGCCACCCTCAAAGAGCATCAGGAAGTCGGTGGGCTCTGCTGGCCTGTGTCAAAGAGAGGTGAGCACAGAGTCAAGTGTTAAGGACGCCAGGAAGGAAGACAGGGCTGTGTCTTACAGAAGGCAGGAGGGCATGCTCTAGCACAGGCATCTGGTCTCACACCCAGTTTAAAAGAATGTCTCTGGAGGCTGGAGAGTAGGCTCGGAGGCTGACAGCACTTCCTGCTTTTGCATAGGACCCAGGTTTGGTTTCCTGCCTCTACACAGAAGTTCACAACCCTCTGTAACTCCATTTCCAGAGAATCTGGCACCTCCTTCTGGCCTCTGAGGGCAGCGGGTACATATATGGTACACATATGTACATTATATACATTTAAAAAAGTTTCTTCGCCCTGACATACATTCCTACCCAGCAGAGATGCCTCAATGGGACAAAGTCTGGAAGCCTGGTAGCTACACTGAGCCTGAGGATCAAAGGCCTTAAGACATGTGGCCGCCAGCTACTGCCACAACCCTCATTCCCCTGCAGACACAGAGCCACACAGCAATCAGCTCAAGAGAGTCAGGGGAGACAGGGAAGATCAGCTAGATGGCAGGAACTCCCCAGGTGGCCATGGACATGCTATGCCCCAAGGCCTGAACCTGACGGAGTGACAGCACGTGGTACAATGCCCTATGTGAGGAATGACGTTTGATGGAAAGTGTAGGCTGTGCACAGGGTGACAGTCCAGCATTGCGCAAGAGTGCAGCGCTGGCATACTATCATTCAATGATCCTTGAAAGTGTCGCACTTGGCAGAACAGCCAGACACAGGAGGCCATGTAGTTCTGATTCTGGTTATAAGGAATGTCCAGGACAGACAGATCCACAGGATGCAGATGGGTGGCTGGTGGAAGCTAGAAGACACAGAGAGCCTTAGCAGAAATGGAGCGATGAATCCTCTAGACTGGACCATGGTGGTGGCTGAACTGAAAATAATGAATGGTCGAGGATCTGGCTCAGTAGCAGAGCGCTTGCCTAGTGTGTGCACGGCCCCGGGTTCTATCTCCAGCACCACAAACAAGCTCATCTCTGGGGCATTCTTGAAACATGTGCGCTGTCTGGCACAAGAATTTAGGCCAACAAAGTGGACAAACAAAAGGCAGCAAAGTTGGTATCACTGGCTCCAGTCTGCCATTTCCACAGTTTCCAGGGAGAAGGAGGGAAGATGGGCAGCCAGTTCCCAGAAGGCTCCTCAGCTGTGTCCTGTCCCTTCTCAGCTTAGACACGTCCCTGTCAAGACTGCTACACTGACAGACTCCACACACTGCTACTGGCTTCACCCAACACTCCTGACACAAGGCAAGGCAGTGTTTGCATCGCCACCCATGTTGCCAGGCCATGGAAGAAGGTACCACAATATCCCCTTTCGTGTGGGGAGGAGTGGGCTCATTCTGCATGAACACACAAAGCAAGGAGGTAAAAGGGGAGGACAACTTGCCCTGATTCCACACACAGTGGTGGAGACTAGACACAATGCAGTGCTGAAATCCAGAAACGCCACTGGGCACAGTTAACACTGAAACCCATCAGAAACAGAAGAAGACCCAGCACACAATGGCAGGGGCCCTAAGGCCCTAGACAATCTAGCAACAAGTACGCAAGATTCTCATGGACACCGGGGCTGGCGGAAGTTGGCAGAGCTCATGAAAAGGTCACAAAGAAATAAGGACCAGAGGGTCACAGGGCTGAAAACTAAGCTCAGCTCTTCTCAGTCATCATTCAACAAGCAAGGGTGCAGAGGGACCGTGAAACACAATGAGGCTAAGCACAGAAGACACAGGGCCAGGAGACGTGGCATGAGACAAGGCAGGCTTCACAGGTGACTGTGAAATGTCCCTCATGCATTCAGTCCCAGTTTGTGGAGCTTTCAGGAAGTGGGGTCTGGCTGGTAGAGGAGCGTCAATAGGGGAGGGACTTTCCAGGTTACACTTTTGGTACAGCGTGTCCCTCCCTCCTTCCTGTTTGTCCAATGCAAGAAGCTGCCGCCACATGCTCCCACTGTCTGGTGACAGCCATGTAAAACATAGCAAATACAGAAAATTGGTGTGAAGAGGAGAGTTGTTGCTGTGATAAACATAGCCATGTTGGTTTGTGGGAGAGCCTAGGTAGTTTGGGGCTGTAGGCAAGAGTAGCCCTGGAATGGTGTCAGCAGATCCAAAAAAAAAAAAAAAAACAATAGTAAAGACAGCTCGGCAGGTAGGGGTAGAAGTGGAAGGTGCACAAATGAAACAAGGACCTTAGGTTGTTTATTACACTGTAGCAACAAATCTGGTTACATTTTGCCAGAGTCCTGAAATTTTAGGTGAGGCTGAATTCAAAAGCAATAGACTAATTTATTTGGCAGGAGAAATTTCATGACAGTATAGCATATCCAAGCTGAGACTTTTAATCAGATTTACATTAAAAGCTGAGAGAAAAAAGCAGAGGAGCAGGATTTTTTTTTTTTTTTTTGGTTTTTCGAGACAGGGTTTCTCTGTTTAACAGCTCTGGCTGTCCTGGACTCGCTTTGTAGACCAGGCTGGCCTCGAACTCGCAAAGATCCGCCTGCCTCTGCCTCCCAAGTGCTGGGATTAAAGGCGTGCGCCACCACCGCCCGGCTGAGGAGCAGGATTTTAAAGGCATGCAGTAGGTAGATAGTAACATTTGCCTGGGGAGAAAGGGTCACAGAAAGCAGCTACAGCTAGAAAAAGACACACGCTTTTCCCACACAACAGGAAAAGTCCCCAGCAGGCAGACCCCACTTCAAAGGCTCCAGGATGTGAAAATGTAAACAGTTCAAAAGACACTCCTGGGACTGGAGAAGCAGCTCAGTAGTTAAGAGTACTGGCTGTTGCCGGGCGTGGTGGCACACGCCTTTAGCCCCAGCACTTGGGAGGCAGAGGCAGGCCGGGCGTGGTGGCGCACGCCTTTAGTCCCAGCACTTGGGAGGCAGAGGCAGGTGGATCTCTATAAGTTCAAGGCCAGCCTGGTCTACAAAGTGAGTCCAGGACAGCCAGGACTACACACAGAGAAACCCTGTCTCGAAAAACCAAAAAAAAAAAAAAAGAGTACTGGCTGTTATTGGAGAGGATCCGGGTTCAGTTCCCAGCACCCACATGGCAGCTCACAATCACACCTAACTCTAGGGCCAGGAGATCTGACATCCTTTCTGAACTTTGAACAAAAAGACTTTCACTTGAAATAATAATGCCTTTATTTAAGTTAGAAAGAAAGGAAGGAAGGAAGGAAGGAAGGAAGGAAGGAAGGAAGGAAGGAAGGGAAGAAAAGAAAAGAAAAGAAAAGAAAAGAAAAGAAAAGAAAAGAAAAGAAAAGAAAAGAAAAGAAAAGAAAGAGAAAGAGGCCTGCAGAGTCCCAGGGATGCCCTGCTCCAAGGGAAAAGTTTTCTACTTCAGCTGCTGAGGCATTGAACACCACTAAAGTTATGGCCCAATGAAGTCCAGATACATCTTGAGCGGGCAGAACCTGGAGCTGTCCACATGGTGCTGGTATTAAAGCGTGCAGACCACAAGAGTTATAACAGAGTCAAGGAGGCCGTGTGCTGTGGGGCTGCATGGGAGCACTTGAGCAAGCTATGCAGGAAGCTGTCGTGGTGAAGACTAGGTTGTGTTCTGGACCCCAGAACGTGTGTGAAGGAACCGAGCCTCCTGGAGCCCAACTGAATACATTATGAGCCCCGAATTCCAGACTGGCTGCAAGACTTGCTGTTTGTCCTGATGGGTGAATGTTCCTTGTTGTGCCTTGTTCTTCTATTTTGGAATGTGAATCTTACTCTGTGCTCTGACATGTTCAATATACATAATTTATTTTTTCTATTTTATAGGAACTCACTGTTACAGACTATAGGAACTTTGAAGTTGGATCGAAAACATTTTACATTATAACACGGTCAGGAGCCTATGAAGACAAGGAGTGGGAGGCTGTGGCTTAAAAATGGTGCATTTGGGTATCATGTTGACAAGGGGAGGAGTTGTGGCAGGTTTTGTTGTCGGCTTAACAAAACCTACAGTCGGCCGGGCATGGTAGCACACGCCTTTAATCCCAGCACTCGGGAGGCATAGGCAGGCAGATCTCTGTGAGTTCAAGGCCAGCATGGTCTTGTACAGGACATCCAGGGCTACACAATAAAACTGTTTCGAAACACCAAACAAAAAACAAAACCTACAGTCGTCAGGAAATGGGCCTGTAAGCATGACCCTGTGAGATTATCTGTAATCCATTCATTTGAGGTGGGAAGACATCCCCAGTCTTTCTTCCCAGTGTGGGTAGCACCATTCCCTTACTGATCCTGGACTATACACATTGAGAGAGGGAGCTGAGACAAATGCATCCATCAGCCTCCTCCAGCTGCAGGGGTGATATGACCAGCAGCTTCAAGTTCCCACTATGTAGACTTCATTGCAGTGAGGGACTGTGGCCTTGAACTGTGACTTAGAATGAACACCTTATTCTTTAGATGGCTTTTGTCAGGGGACTTTATCAGAGCCAACAGGGAAAAAAAAAACAAAAACTAAGACATTCAACTGCTAACAAACAGCCTGAGGAGGGCAAGTATGTCTGCAAAGGGTTTCCTGGATGCCATTTAATGAGCATAACCACACCACACACACACACACACACACATCACACACACACATATACCACATACACACACACCACATACACACACACCACACACACACACCATACACACACACCACACACACACACACCATATACACACACATCACACACACACACCACACACACATACCACATACACACACACACCACATACACACACATACCACATACACACACACCACATACATACACACACACCATACACACATATACCACACACACACACATACCACATACACACACACATACCACATACACACACACCACACACACCACACACAAACACATCACACACACATACCACATACATACACACACATACCACATACACACATACCACATACACATATACCACATACACACATACCACATATATACACACACACACTATATGCACCAAGCCCTCTACACACCACACATCTGCACACCCATGACACATATCACCTGCACCACACAAACACTACAAACTATGAATACTCCGTAACACACGAAGCATGCTCCACAAATCCAGATGAAACAGACATGTGCAGCCCCTGTACACACCCCACTTCTAGTACTGTCACATGCCTACCCCACACCCTGAGGAAGGCCTGCATTTTTCAGCCACTGGCAGTTCGGCAGAGTGCACATCCTGAGAGTATGCATGGCACACTATCTCAGCAACAGTCCCAGGCTCATCTCTGCTGGATCCCAGGCCCCGAGGCTGTCTGCTTGGTGGCCACTGTGACGCTGACGCTGTCTGTAGGTGGTAGAAGTGTAGTTCCTATTTTCCGGGGGGTGGGGGGGGGAACCTCCATTGGCTCAGAACCTGACAGTATATGATTGAGTCTCATACCTACTGCTAGGGGACAATTCAGGCAGGAGGGCCTTACTAGTCCCCCTCAGATCAGTAGCACTGACCACTGCTGGCTCTCTACAAGCCTCCCCACACTGAGGCTCCAAGGCAACTAATCTAGTTGAGGATAGGTATGGGGCCCAAGACATTTAGAAATGTCCCAACACTAACGTCTCCCACTAACAGTGGGTTATGACACCCATAAGGCAGGAAAGGGTACAGAGGAATGATGTACAGATAGCGCCCCCCCAAGCAACCTCACCTGCACTACCCACCTCACTGAATACCCGAGAAGGTCCGGCAAAGAAGAGGTGGAGGAGCAGGTGGGACCCACCAGAGGCCCCAGGATCTAATGTCCAGCACAGATGCAGCAGGACAGAATGAATGCACTTGGCCTACCCTAGCCCTCCCAGCTCAAGAGAACAGCATGGGACACAAATGTCAGAAAGAGCCCATTGCCCAGCAGAGACCATGACTGACAGAGCTGCAGGAAGGGCTGGGGAGGAAGGAGAAGGGTGCTTAGAGTTCCTGAGGAGGCCGAGGGCGACCTGAATCACAATAGTTACCTGGGGGAGCCGGTCCATGACTGGTTGACCTGTGTAGTACTGTTAGATCTTCGAAGATTGTTGATAGCCCGGGAGCCCCCAGGCCCTGAGGCCTCCTGCAGAAGGAAGAAAGCCTAGTTAGGAGAGAAGGCCTTAGACACTTGCCAGGCTGTTCAGCACCAGGCCTGGCCTTGGAAAAATCATTGGGGAACAGAGAGTGCTCTAGGTTCCAAACAAGCTGGGAGGCTCTGAAGGAAGCACATGGACAGTTAAGGGTGGGGGCACAGCACAGCATGGGTTGATAAGCAACCTGAGACCTAGCCATCAGTGGGTGTGGGGGCCAGGGCCCCAGCCTCTGAGAGCAAGCCTAGGTGTATTGTGCAAAGTGGGGAGCCCTTCGCCCTTGTAGTGGGGGAGGGTCCAGGAGACAGACAGCACAGGGCCCAGCTAGGAACCACTTGCTTTGTCACGGCTGTCACCCACAGCAAGCCTAGTGTTCTCATGGAGTGGCAACGCTGTACTGCAGAGAAGGGGATCGCAGGCCATCTACAGACCAGGAGCGGCTGCAGCACCCTAGCAGCAGGCTCACTGCTCCCTTCTTTGCCCTCCTCACTTAAAACAGTGGCACACCTGACCTACTCTCAATAACAGGAACTGTTGAATATATCAACAGCCACTGATCGGCGATGGTTCTGGGATACCCCTTTCCTTTCCCCCATTTTCCTGATGGCAGTTTTATATTCTCCACACTGAAGAAAAAGATGAGGGTGGGTCTTAAGATCACTGAAGGTTATCGAGTGCTCTTTAGATAAATAAGATCATGGGCTAAGAACCTTAAAGTCTACCTGTGCAAAAGGCAGAACGCCATCAGCCCAGGAGCAGGACCCCTCCTGGAGACCAAGCTGCCTCACTCTGGTGTCACATATGTGGCATCCGCTGCAATGACAAGCCGAACCTCTTGGATTTAAAGGGCTGCCCAGAACAAATGCCCTTCAGAATTCCAATGAGATCAAACAGTGGCAAGGACCACCAATAAAATGAGGCCCATCGAAAGGAGGGCTGTTCTTTCATTAAGTATACTAGGGGTAGTATCAGCCTTCAAAATAAGCAGCTGGATCATTCCCACAAGAGGACTTGGCAGCTTTCTCCACCCAGAACTGAGCAACACAGGCTGACACCAAAGGAAAGACTGGCATGATAGGACTGCCCTCAGCAGCAGGCCTAGGAGAGGTGGCTACGGATCCAGGTAGCCACAGAGGAAGGCAGCCATGCAGCTGGGTCCTCAGCTATCCAACATGTCTCCACGCAGCAACAGCATTTTAGTCTATATATGTGGCCTTGGCTTGCCACCGTGCTTAGGGCTTCAGGACAGTGGAGGGATCCAGATAGGAGGGTGGGGGACCAGAGTCACTCTAGTCTGAGCTGGCCGTGGTCTGTTAAGGCACACAATGACTGGTCTGACACCCCAGGCCCTTGCTCCACTGCAGCAACTTGTTCAAATCAAATGTCCTTTATTGGATTGCTATCTCTGTCCCAGAACTCAGCCTGAGCAATGGCAGCCTGCACCGCCTGACACATGGATGACTGCTCTTTCAGGAAGAAGGAGGAAGAAGCTCCTCTTCAACCAGCCCTTCACCCTCAGCGAGGACCTGCTTCTCAGAGGCAACATCCAGGTCACGCTCAGGCTCCTCCCTGTTCTAGAAGTTCAGCCCAGACTCAGGTACTTGATTCCTGTCTTGGCCTGGCCAGAAAATGCCTAACACACAGCAGCTTTGAGTTGCAAGAGTCCAGCTTGGTCCCTCACGGTCACCCCATTGATTTCTGAGTGACACTCCCAACCCATGCCCCACAGAGGTAGGTTGGAAAAGGAAAGGCAGCCGCGACCCCTGCCCATCTACTGCCCACCTCATTTCTACAAGGCCACATAGCTCATCATGCTCCCACTGGTTCACCCACGTGAAGAACCACAGAAACCTAAAGGCAGTGGAGCAAGAAGGGCAAGGCCCGATGCCAGAAGGACGTGGGTCTGCACAGCACAGCTGACTAGGTCTGTGTGGTTCAGTCCCTCCCTGCCCACAGATATTAGATATACGCTCTTGTGAGGAACAGTCCCAGATATCAGATGCCACCCCAAAAGGGTCCTGGACCCCACACTCACCAGTGCCTTTTTTCTTGGCTCACTGCCTGTGGTCACAGAGATGGAGCGGACAATGGACTTGGTAGCAGAGGCACTGCTGGGGCGTTGGGACATGGGTGGAGGGAGGCCAATCAGACTCAAGTCCACGACTTCCGGACTCCCTTCAGGAGCAGCATTGACCGTCCGTGAACCTTTCATGATGGACCAGGCTGGCCCTGAGAAAGAAACGAGAGACACAATACGATACCATGGTAAGGGCTAGGGATGTAGCTTAGTCTAATCTTCAGCATGGCATAAAGTCAGATATGGTGGTGTATGATGTGCCCTGGTACTCAGGAGGTGGAGGCAAGAGGAACAGAAATTCAAGACATTCTTGGATATATAGTGAATTCAATTCAAGCCAGCCTGGGGCTACATGAGATGGGAATGAGGCTTAGAGAGATGACCCCATAGTTAGTTAAGAGTGCTTGCTGCTCTTCTAGAAGAACAGAACTTGGTTCCTATTACCCATGTCAGTGGTTCACAACTGCCTGTAACTCCAGCTCCAGCTCCAGGGGATCTGATAAACTCTTCTGGCCTCTGTGGGCACACAGACACATAATTTAAAATAAACATATATATTTTTCAAGACAGGGTTTTACTGTGTAGCCCTAGCTGTCCTGGGATTCACTCTGTAGACCAAGCTGGCCTTGAACTCACAGAAATCCACCCACCTGTGCCTACTGAGTGCTGGGATTAAAGGCATGTGCCATGTAACCAAACTTTTAAATTATTATTATTAATATTTATTTGTTAATAATATTTACTTATAACAAATAACAATTATTTCTTAACTATTAACCCCATAAATTTCTACAATCCCTTTAACCTAACCCACTAACCTATTGATAATTATTTTCCTAGCCTTTTAGAAGGATACAGTCGCTGGGGCAGGTCCTCAGTTGTCAGGAACACAGTTTCTGTAGTACTCTTTAAAGCACTTAGCAGTTCTTTTTCGGGAATGTCTCAGATGCAGGTTCGTCAGGGTAAGCTGGCTATCACAGTCTTACCTTAAATAAGGCTTAAGGCTTGCTTCTCTCTGGGAGACCCCAGCCCCTTCGCATCAGCAACTCTGCTGCTCTACCTCAGAGTCCTTAAAACCAGCCACAGTTTCATTTAGGCCACTGTTCGGACAGGTCAAACCCCTCTAGGTAAAAGTTGAGCCACAGGGTTTAAGTCCTTGGCCTTTTGTTGTCTTGCTCAGGCTTTCTTTGCTTACCAGCTTCTTTCTGTCTCAGGGAGATCTGGCCATTAAATGATGGCCAGCACTTTTTTCAGCAGGACTCTTGGAGCTCTCTTGCATCGGGGGCTTTTCTTCATGGGGTTCCTTGCACTGTCCTTAAATCGCAGGAACTCTGTTTTAGTTTAATTTGGGGTCTCCCACTTAGCAGCTGAAAACAATGCCAGGCCAGATACTTTGTTTCTTAAGTCTATTAAGTCTTTTCTGTTTTTCCTGAGTTCAACCTAGTTTTTCAGTCCATTAAGTCTTTCCTGTTTTTCCTGCCTTCAACCTTGTTTTTCCACAAGCTGATAAACTAATCACTCACATCCAAGTTGATCTTCATGCCCTGAATTAAGAGACTGTATCAGAAACCCCTATATATTTTCTAAAACTACTTTATTCTAACTCCCTACAGTGCCACTACTACCTGGCTGCCTTTCCCTCTTCTTGAACTGTATCCAAGTGTTCAACAGGGACGGGTCCCAAGTTGTCGGCTGCCACAAGACAGGTCAGCATCCATGGCCCACCTGGCCCTTCTCACAGCACAGCAGCAAGGTAGTGGCACGCACCTTTAATCCCAGCACTCAGGAGGCTGAGGCAAGCAGATATCTGTGAGTCTGAGGCCAGCCTGGTCTACAAAGTTCCAGGATAGTCAGGCTACACAAAGAAACTTTGCCTCAAGAAACAAACAAACAGAAAGAAGAGGAGGAGACCAGACACTATGGAGGAATCTCAGCCCTTGCACTCACCACTTCAACTAGCTCTGAACGTCTGGGTGTACCTGCCACCAAACTCCAGAAGCCATCATTAGGGATGGGGGAGCTCAGTCAGGGCTTCAAATGGTGAGAAGTAAGTAGCTGGGGCATACATAGCCTGGTGGGCTGAGGCCAGCAACCCCAGAGGGCAAGAGCAGCAGGCAGTGGTGGATGTGAGCCTAGCCTTGCCACTTACCTTAGTCCTAGACCTTGGCCAAGGTACTCTACCTGTTTAAGACATCCTCTGCATTTTAAAAAGAACATCTTTCTGGGCTATCCTGAGGTAAATGTGACTTTGAGGTTGGTCCTAGGAGACCCCTCAACAGCTTCAAGCTACTCTAGCGGGATGTGGAATCATAGATCCCTGCATCACCACAGAACAGCCATGAGCTCTGGGCACATGGCAGCTGCTCTCCACCACCAGAGGCCCCCTGCTACCTCCCTGCAGGGCATGCCTGCAGTCTCCTTCGTTGGCTCTTCTCAGCCATGAAAGTCCAAGCCGCCACCGCCCCCCCCCTCTCAGCCCCAGACTCTGCCCCCTATCCACCCTCTCACTGGGGACCATCTTGGTCCAGCCACTGGGTCCTTGCCTTGCACAAGCATAGCAGCCCTATCTGGCCAGGGCTTATGCTCACGTCTCACTGAATCCTTCCGACCTGCTCTCAGCTCAGGGGACAGAATAAATCTGAATGTCTGGCCAGTCCAGCTTTAACCCTGTCCTCGGCAACCACTTCCACTCTGCGGAGTAGGCAAACCTGGACAGTGTATCCCAGCACACCTTTCTGCATCTGCAACCCGCCCCCACCACACTCCACGTTGCCCACGAGTCTTCCTTCCATCAAACTGTTTTGCTCTCTCTAGGACACCCTTGAGACGACAGGGACCATGAAGTCTCAGCCCCTGGCATGTGGAAGGCACTGAGTTTGCTTGAGTACGGAGGTGAGAGACAGGGACACGGAACAAACGCTAAGAGACTACAATTCCTTTGCAGAGTCCAGGGAGCCGAGAGCATACCACACTCACCGTGGTCCTGACATCCAGGTGTGTATGGTGGGGGCGGTGTCTCTGATGTGAGGCTGCTCCACCATCACCCTGGCTGGCCAGTGTCCTCGGTTACACAACTTCTGGTTGTGTAGGTGAAACCTAACACCTTCCCCTTCTAGGCACTGGCTACACACTGGTGGCCTCTGGCTGGCTCCTGACATGGCTTTCCCAGCACCACGTGCAGCCAATGAGGGTCTGGGTGGTAAACACAGCCTCTCCATGGAAACCTACAAGCCAGATGAAGGGAGGCTGGGGAGGCCAGCCTCACCCTGGACAAAACCGTGCCGCTCGCAGAACCCGGAGGGGCAGAAGTCTGCTCCCAGGTCCTCGGGGGCCGGCTGACCCGGAGAAGCCGGGCGCTTACGCACTGCTGCGCTCCTCTGCGGGCGACCCGCATCCCCCAGGCCTCTAGAGGCTTAAGGCAGGGGTTCCAGGCCGCCCGAGGGGACCCCACGGCGATCTCCAGGGGCGGGGGGTACTGGGCACAGGCCGTCCTCGCTGCAGGGCCCGACCCCTCACCGCGAGACGCCCCTCACCTGCGCGGGCCCGGTCTGGGGCGCAGGACCCGTGGGCTCGGCCTGGCGGGCGCGGCTGCAGAGCCACCCGGGGCCCCACGGGGCTGGCTCGGCCTCGGCCGTGGGTGACAATAAAGCTCTGTCCGCGGGGGCGAGTGGCGGCGGCTAGCAACCAGCCTGGCACCTCCTCCGCTTTCCGTCACGCCGGCCCGCCTTTGCAGCGCGCGCCGCTCGGGGATTGGCTCTCCGGACGCCCGCTCTGATCATCGGGTAGCTCATTGGGCCCCTAGGCTGTCCTGCAAGTTCCGGCGTGGGAGGAGCAGCCGAAAGCTAAGGAGGCATGGAGGCTGGCGGAGGGGCGGGGCTCCGGGGAGGCGGAGCCTGCGGCCCCCGCCATACCCGGCTCCTAGTCCCGGTCCCCCCGGGTCCCAGAGGCGCCCTCAGCCTGGCAGAACCACTAGGCGGTGTCAGTGCCGCCGCTGTTCATTCTTTCCCAACTGCTTTCAAAAAAGCTACCGATCCTCCGAAAGGCTCCACTGCTGCCAGTGTACAGCTCTGGGCTCTCCTCCCTCTGCCCGAAGGGCTCGGGACATCGAAGTTCAGATGCCCACTCCAACAGAAGTTACATTAAATAACACTTTTATAAACTCAAATGAGTTTTTTAAATATCCACATTTGAGCCGGGCGGTGGTGGCGCACGCCTTTAATCCCAGCATTTGGGAGGCAGAGGCAGGTGGATCTTTGCGAGTTCGAGGCCAGCCTGGTCTACAAAGTGAGTCCAGGACAGCCAGGGCTGTTAAACAGAGAAACCCTGTCTCGAAAAACCAAAAAAATAAATAAATAAATAAATAAATAAATAAATAAATAAATAAATAAATATCCACATTTATTAATCTATACGCGCGTGCGTGCGTGCGTGCGTGCGTGCGTGCGTGCGTGCGTGTGTGTGTGTGTGTGTGTGTGTGTGTGTGTATTTATTAGAATGGTAGCCCGGGGTCTCGCACGTACTTTATAAACAAGGGCTCTGCTGCTGTGCTTCAGCCATTTTTGTTTTGAGCCATTTTGTTTAAAGGCCCGGCTGTCCTTAAACTTACTATTTAGCTGAGAACGACCTTGAACTCCTGATCCTTTTGTTTTCACTCCTAAGCCTTCAATTACAGGCAAAGTGCCATCACACCTGGCTTTTTCTTTCTTCCTATTCTTTCTTTTTCTTCTTAAGAACTATTATTTGTATGTGTTTTGCCTGCATGTATGTTTCTGTACCATGCTGAGGGGGCTGGATCCCCTGGAACTGTAGTTATAGATGGTTGTAAGATGCCATGTGGGTGCTGGGAACTAAAACCCAGGTCCTATGCAAGAACAGTTTGTAGGGGTTGATAGATTAATATAAGTTAGATTTAGTGAATATCTAGGTTTCTGATATAGTCTCTTAATTCAGGGCATTAAGATCAACTTGGCTGTGAGCAATTAGCTTATCAGCTTATGGATGAAGTCACGTGAAACTGAGGGGAGTCTCTTTGGACTGAAAAACAAGGTTGAAGCCAGGTGAGACAAGGAAAGACTTTATGACCTGGCATTGTTTTCAGCAGCTAAGTGGGCGGAGCCCAAATTAAGCTGAAGCAGGTGGAACAAGGAGCGATCCTATTTAAGGACAGTGGATGAGCCCAGAGAGCTGCGTGCTAAGGGCCCCCGATATTAGAGAGCTCCGAGAGTACTGCTGGAGAAAGTGCTGGTAGACCAATGGCCAAATCTCCCTGAGGCAGAAGGAAGCTGGTGAGCAGAGAAAGCCTCAGCAAGACAGCAAAAGGCCAAGGACTAAACCCTGTGGCTCAGCTTTTGCCTAGAGGGGTTTGACCTGTCGGAACAGTGGCCTGAACGGAACTGTGGCCAGCTTTAAAGACTGAGGCAGAGCGGCAGAGTTGCTGATGTGAAGGAAATAAGTTGGCCTACAGATGGCTGAGGTCTCCCTGAGAGAAGAAAGCCTCAAGCCTTATTTAAGGTGAAACCACCATAGCCAATTTACCCTGACGAACCTGCGTCTGAGATATTCCAGAATAAAGACTGCTAAGTGCATTAAAGAGTCTACCCCAGAGACTGTGTTCCTGACGACTGAGGACCTGCCCCAGAGACTGTATCCTTATGAAAATAGTTGTAATAGTTATCAATAGGTTTAGTGGTTAGGTCTTAGGGGTTGTAGGCATTTTTAGGGGTTGTAGGAATTTATAGGAATAGTAATTAAGTGTATTTGTTATAAGTGAATATAGTTAATAAACAAGTGTTAATAATTAAAAAGGTTGGGTTTCAACAGTTAAATTTTTTTTTTTTTTGAGACAGGGTTTCTCTATGTAACTTTGCCTGTCTTGGGACACCCTCAGATCCACCTGCCTCTGCCTCCTACGTGCTGGAATTAAAGGTGTGCACCACCACCACCCAGCACAGTAAGTGCTTTTGAACACTGATTTTTTTTTTAATTAATAGAAAGGTTTGATTTATACATATAAAAACTCACATCCTGCCAGGCATGGTGGCGCATGCCTTTAATCCCAGCACTTGGGAGGCAGAGGCAGGTGGATCTCTGTGAGTTCAAGGCTAGTCTGGTCTACAAGTAAGTCCAGGACAGCCATCGATATACAGAGAAACCCTGTCTCGAAAAACCAACAAAAAACAAAAAAGCCTCACATCCTTTGGTGCACAGTAACCACCCACTCAGTTGTAGTCACTCTTCCACCAGGAACACCCCTATAGAGCCTTTCTTTGTCTAATCCCAGATGCTTTTAGGCACCAGCTGGCTGGAACCTTTTTTTTTTTTTTTTTTTGTCTCTTGAAGAAATGTCAGAGACATGAAGACACATTGTGTCCTCCCACCCTCCACCTGAAAGCTTGGGGATTCATCCTGCTGTTCTTCTCCTCTGTATTCCAGGCTGTAGCCAACATGTTACCTTACTTATGTCTAGCACCGCCCAGCAACTGTTTCGTGTTTATGTAAATATGAAGGAGGCAGCTGTAGACTCTCGCTCACTGGCTTTTGTGCAAACATAGGTTCTCCCTTATCTTCTGTAAATTCCTAGGGCAGGAATCAGTGCTATTTAAGAACTCACCAAGATGTTTTCCAGACCCTGCACAGCCGCTAGTCTCATGTAAGCTCCGGTTGATGTCTGTCTGTCCCCTCAGCTCTTGGAGTGTTTGGGGTCTTGTTCTTTTAGTCACATTAATGGGTGAGTGGTTTGTGAGCCACATGGAGACGTTGAGGACTTAATGCCCATCTGCCACGAGTGTGTGTCTTCCTCCATGTCTGTCTAGATCCTTTATCCACTTTGTAATTTGGGTCGTTTTCAAGATTTGAGATTTAAACTTGTGTGTGTGTGTGTGTGTGTGTGTGTGTGTGTGTGTGTGTGTGTGTGGACACATGAGAGCACATTCATGCCATGGCATATATGTAAAGGTTGTTAGGATAACCTTCATGTATCCGTTTTCTTTTTCCTTATGTGGGTCCCAGAGATTGAACTCCAGTTGTCAGGCTGTGTGGCAAAAATGCCCTCACCATCCTAGCCACCTCACTGGTCCTTGTATGTTCTCAACAAGGTTTCACATCCATTTGCATGAGACATGTGACCTAAAAATATTGTCTCTCAGTGTTTGGATCATCCTTCCTGTGGTAGTAGTTAGGCCTTTTTAGTGAAATTAGTTCAGTTTAGCATCTGGTAGCTCATAGGGAATTGGACTAGAGTTCTTTGAGGTTGCTGAGATGGAAACACAAACTTCCCTGTTGAAGGGGTGTGGCTAAGAAACCACCCAAGCCCAGCAGATGACATCGGTTGCCATGGCAATAGGACTGCTGGAAATCATGAATGACTTTGGACCCTCTACCAAGGATCTCGAGATAAGACGATATATAAGCCCAAGGCTCCACGCTGTCCCTCTCTTCCTCCTGCCCTCACCAACTGAGAACTCATGTTGTAGAAGCACAAAGTATGCCATTAACCAAATTTAGGCTACCATAGCCTTATGCAATGGTATGCCATAAAACTTGCTGAGAGAGAGCTTCCTCAAGGCGCCTGACTTGGGGCTCCAGAGCGCCAAAAACGGCAGCAGGTGAGCGACGTTCGGAAGCCTCTTGGAGAGGCTTTTGGCTATGAGGTTTGCCCGGGCCAAAGAGACCATGAGGCGAGTCTTAGCTGATGAAAAAAGCTGGCCTCAGTTTGGTAGTTGGAATAAACTGACTTTATAAACCAGTCACAATTTGGTGGTGGAAATAAACTGGCCTTATGAACTGGCAAAGTAAGGCCCAATAGTCTTTAAGTTTAAAAGATACTACCTGATGGGACTGCTGTAAACCAAGTCACCCTACATGGACCTATGCTAAGAATATTAATATCCTTTTAAGAAAGTTAAAATACTGCTAGTTAAGTATTTTTAGGTATTTATTAGAGTGTTCTTAGATATTAGGGTGTTCTAAGCCGGGTGTAGTGGCGCACGCCTTTAATCCCAGCACTCGGGAGGCAGAGGCAGGCGGATCTCTGTGAGTTCGAGGCCAGCCTGGTCTACAAAGCAAGTCCAGGACAGCCAGGGATACACAGAGAAACCCTGTCTCGAAAAAAAAAAAAAAAAAGATATTAGGGTGTTCTTAGATTATAGATGATGGATTATAGGGTTTAGGCTATAGGATTTAGGTATTTTATAGATATTTGTTAAGTATTAATAAATATGTGTCAATAAACAAAAATATCCTGCTACACTTTCCATTCCCTTTGATAAAGATTTTTTTTTTCCTCCACAGGGTCTTAGCATGAAGCCCTGGATGGCCTAGAACTCCCTGTGTAGACCAAGCTGGCTTCAAATTCATGGAGGTCAGTTTCTCTGCCTCCTGACTACTGGGATTAAAGGGGTACCCCACGACACCTGGTGTTTTTGAATCTTAGGTTATGGTTCAGTTAAGTTTTTGTGTGAAATCTGAGGTATGGACCAAGATGTGAAATCATTTTTACATGATGATAGCTGCAGCACCCTTACTGGAGCCCACTCCCTCCTCACTGGACTACTGCAGATGCAGAAAACCACAAGCCAAGGGTGTGGCTCAGCGACCTCAGCCTGTCAGCACATGCGACACCCCAGTATCTACCTCCAGGATGTGGACGTTGTTGTTGATCACATTTGTGTAGATCTGTCATTTTATTTGTGTAAGACCTCAACAATACCGGTCTTGGCTAGCATAGCAGTGGTGAACTATGTCCTTGGGACATGACGTTTGTCTTAAGATGAGCCAAAGGAGATCCTCATGGTGTCAGGTCTGCTACCATTCCTGTACAAGTGAAGAACTGCAGGTGCCACCCCCATATATGTCAACAGTTACTAGGAAAAAAAGGACACCCTTCAGTGGTGCACCTACCACAAGCCTCCCGCTCCTGCAACCTCAATGGAACCCCTGATTCACCAGCTGAACTCGTGTGAAAATGTTTCCGTACCCAGGTTAACAGAAAGACTCCTAGGAAATGCCACACTGCAGGAGCTATAAGAAGTAAGAAGTTCTTTTCCAAGACGATTTTTTTTTTTTTTTTTTTTTTTAGGTTTTTCGAGACAGGGTTTCTCTGTGTATACCTGGCTGCCCTGGACTCACTTTGTAGACCAGGCTGGCCTTGAACTCACAGAGATCTGCCTGCCTCTGTCTCCCAAGTGCTGGGATTAAAGGCGTGCGCCACCACGTCCGGCAATTACAGACAGCTGTGAACTGCCACGTGGGTGCTGGGACAAACCCAATTTGTCCTTTGGAAGAGCAGCCAGTGCTCTTAACCGCTGAGCCGTCTCTCTCCAGCCCCTCCAAGACTATCTTAACTATTCTGATCTCTTTGGCTTTTCCTGAAGTTTGGTGTCAGTTCATCACTACATAAAAGACTGAGGTGGGACTAGAGCTCAGTGGTCTGGCACTTGCCTTATACACACAAGGCCGTGGGTTTCAAACAGCTGAATACCTGCTGAGACTCAGGTGGGGGCTGGGACCTCTTTGAACATGCTGCCTCTCCAGCCGTGTTCACTGCTCACCCTAGAGTGGTGTAACAACAACTTCCGTTCAGAATACCTTCCTAGCTTGCTGAGGGTGAGGGCAAAGCAGTACCACCGAGGAGTTCGGAAGAGACATCTGCTCTACTTAGGAAAAGAAGTCCTTGAAGCGTGCCCCTTATTAATAAAAACCAGCCAAAGTGGCACAGCTGTGTAAACATTTGTGTTTATTGGGAAAGTGCATGTCACAGCTCCATGGGCTCTCCTGACATGGACAGGAAGGGTCACGAGACTCTCCCATGGCCTGCAGAAAACAACTGTGGCAAGCTGAGTGTCCAGAGCTGGGTCCTATGGGAACTGACACTGGAAATGGTCACAGGCAAACCCCCCCAACCCCAGTGCACTATCCTTGAAGGCTGTGGCTCCCAGCTGCTGTGACCTCCCTAAGGAAGGACCAGAGATCAAAACCGTAACTATGCACCAAGTCAATGTTTCTGATCCTCACCAAGTGCTCACTCCTGAGGGTCAGGCAGACAGGGCTTGCCCAGGGTACCTGAGGTCTGCCCTGCAAGCATGGCTACCTGCCAGTTGTTACCATGGGAACTCAAGTCCATAGAGCCATTGCCAGCACCTAGCAGAGGAACAGGTCACACAGGGACTGAGGTAGCCTAGGAGTTGGAGGGGACTGGCCTATGTTCAGGCTCCTAGAGACAGAGCAGCAGGGGCAGGAGGGCTGTGGCCAACAGCCCTGAGGAAGCACTGTCCTGCAGATGTACTGCATGAGGTGGTCTCCAGCCATGGACAGTCTGCTAAGAAGGTCTGTATGGGTCTTGCCAGAAGGAAAAGGAAAGCCAATCTCAGGGGCATGGCCAGAGAGTCAACTTTCCAAGCAGCAATGGGTGCACAGCTGTATTCTGAGGTACCAGTTGACCCTCTTTTCCACACTTCCATCTTGGCTGGTCAGCACTAAAGGCCCACTCGGGGCTCAGCTTACAACTGCTGTACCAGCTTCTAGGTGAAAGGAAGGGGCCAGAGGGGGCAAGAGGACAGCCAGGAGACATCCAAGGACCACTCCTTGGTGAACATGAGGACAGGAGGCCATGGGGTCCTGGGGACCTCCATATGAGGACCAGAGGGAACTCTACAGCTAGGTCCAGAGAGTCACATGTTTAAAAATGGAAAAGCTGATGGCTCTGAAACTGAAGGTTCTGTGGTCACCTTCTGTAAACCTGGCTGGAGATCCTGGGAGCTGGGGCAGGGTAGGTGGGGGCAAGCCACCAGCTCCATGCCAGCAAACAAAGAGTTGGAGCTCCATGGGCACAAACTGGAGCTACCCTTTGGCGTGTCTGCACTCTCTGGGCTCTGCTCAGATCCTGTTCCTTGTTCACTAGAACATATCAATTGGGTTCTGACCTCACTGGCGCCCTCTAGAGCCGAGGAAGGAAAGGTATCTGGGGATGGAGTGGGCACAACTGTGGTGGAGGTAAGAGGCTGGAGGAAGACCTGACTCCCAGGGGGAGGCACAGGGCTGGTCAGCAGGTCGGCTGGGCCCACAAGGGCAGCTGCAGAGTTGGGCTGGGCACAGGGCCTGAGGGCAGGGAGCTGCTGTCCACAAGAGGCTTCAAAGTGTCTCAGGATCTAGAGGAAAACAAGGAGTGGGGGTTCCTGTTTAGTGCTGGGAACAGTGAGGCTCAAGGCCTGTTTCTTCTGAGTGCAGGTACCCAAAGTTATCTGTTGCTGGAACAGCAGAACAAATAAAACAAGTCCTACTAAGCAGATGGATGGGTAGTCCCTGCCTCAGAACCTTCTAGGTGTCAAAAGAGTTGAAGGGACCAAGGAGACTATCAAGTCTTCTTGATATAGTTACATCAGTATCTGGTCACTCCTGTGATGTCACCCCACCCAAGTTTTATGGGTGCTGTGACCAAAAGTGAGTTAACAGGTGCTAATAGCATAGCCAACCAGGACTACATTTAGCAACAACAGAGAAAACAGAAGACCCCAGGTATGTGGCACATGCCTTTAATCCCAGCACTTGGGAGGGAGAGGCAGGCAGATCTCTGTGAGTTAGAGGCCAGCCTGGTCTATCCAGTGAGTTCCAGGCCAGTCAGGGCTACATAGAGAGCCTGTCTCACTGTGCAAATGCAAACAATCAAAACAAGCAGCTAAAGATGCAACCAAGCAAATAGACAGGGTGCACATGAGGGCCCTGGTATGAGACCCTGGAGATGAGGGCAAATAGACAGGGTGCACATGAGGGCCCTGGTATGAGACCCTGGAGATGAGGCAGGGTGAACTGCCACCAAGAGAGACCTTCTGCAGAAGGTTGAGTGTATGCAGGACACAAAACATAAGCCAGGCACAGAAGCAGTACATGTGGGTGGGTGTCCAGGAAGGGGGGGAGGCCAAGGCACCCACAGTGCCAGAGCCCAAGGGAGGTGGGCACCACCCACTAAGCAGGGCCATGGGAAGGTGCCCGTTAAATCTTGATTGTGGTCAGGTAGGGGACTCTGCCAGGTTAGTGAGTGCTGAGATACACTCTGCCACCCCAGGGCCCACTGCCCACCTTGGTGGCTTTGTTGGTCACAGGTCCAGGGTTGCCTGCACCAAGTTCCTGTAGCTGCTGCCGGCAGAGGAGGAGGACGTGCTCCTGAGGCAGGAGGTCAGCACTCCCAAAGGAGGCAATGGCACACAGTGCCCTCTGTGGGCAGGAGGCAGGGGAGGGTGGGAGTCAGCCTTCCTGGCTCCTCACTCAAGAGGCCTGTGTGTGGCCCCACCCTACTCTGTCTGGGCCTTGGATTAGGAGTAGACACCTAAGTGTCCTGTCCCCACCGCCCTCACCGTGCTCCCCAGCATCAGCCAAGGAAGCCTTGCTGTCCTTTCCTTACTGCACCACTCTTGCTCACACACACGCACAGGGAGCTCCCTCCCATACTCACCATCTGTTCACACTCACTGGTCCCAACCAGCTGGTGGAGGAGCAGCTCCAGCACAGCCTCACAGTTGAGCAGCCCACACCTGCACAGGAAGGGGACACGCAGGAGGAATTGGGGGCAGCCATAGCCAGTTCCCTCCTCCCTCGGGGGCAGGCGCAGGCGGGCAGCTCACTCTTTAATGAAGTGCTGTGTCTCCTCGCGGCTCAGGAAGACACGTGGCCCCTGGGTCGTGGCTCTCACCAGATTCAGCTCTTGTTGGCAGTCATTTGGGGCCATGGTGTCAGCCCTGGAGAAAGCACAGTAATACGGCAAGTCACGGCATCAGGGTCTCAGCTGGGTAGTAGGGAGAGCACCCTCTAAGCTCCCACACCGCCTGGAGGTCACAGAGTCTGGTGACAGCCCCTTCGGGGAGGCAGCCACCAATCCTACACACCTTTCTGCCAGGTCGCCTGGCTCCCGGCTGGCGCCAGAGTGGCTGTCACTGCCAGACCGACTGCCTGAGTCTGAGGCCCTGCTGAAGCTGCTAGTGCAGGAGGAGTTCTGGGAGCTAGGAGCACTGTCCACCTCATCCCAGCCTCCTCCAGCCTGCCCAGGCTGGTGTCTCATGGCTGAAAGGGAAGAGAACAGCAGGCAAGGGCCCAGCATTCTCCAGAGGCCTCACACTACCTCCTTAGGGACTCTGGACTAGGAAACACACAGTTGTGTCCTAGGCTTGCAGGGCAGCTAAAAAACTCCAGGCACACAAAGCGGGCAAGTGTCTCCCGCCCCTTGCCAGTCAGGGCAGCATCAGCATTTGTCTCCACATGTTTAAGTGCCGCACTCCCTGCCCCAACACTTGACACAAAGGAGGGACCCAGACCCCCAAAGGTGGCAAGCCTTGCCTCCATACCTCTGGTCCCCAGGATGGCCCCAGGGAGTAGATTCCCAGGATTGGGATTTGTGTGGCTAGCTGAAGGTGTCACTGCAGGCTGGTAGGTGTCACCATGTGGAAAGGGTCCCTGGGTACTGGGATTATCAGGCCCAGGACGTACAGCATTAGCCACTACCTCTGCAGCCCTCTGGATCGTGGAAAGGAGGGTCTCACCAGCAGAGCCTGTGCACAGGGGGCAGCATTGGCCCCAAGAGGTAGTGTCAGCACCCCATCCTTCCTCCCCTACTTTTGGCCACATTCTCCAGGACAGGGCCAGGGCTACTGTCTGCTTAGAGCTAGGGAGGTAAAGACACACACTACAGGCATGGCAGAGTGGCTACAATGTGGTCTGGACACTTAGCTTCTAGCAAGCAGTTCTTGTTAACAGATGTTCGGGGAGGGGGGAGGCTGCTCTAGGAGGTGAAATTATACTTGGCCTTTCACTCAGGGGGTGCAAACATGGTAGTGTCAGGGGCCCATCCTTGCTTATGAGCTCCCTAAAGAAGGGACTTCCAAGTTAAAGGATCAGTCAGATGCCCCAGAGCTGCACAGAGGCCCACGTGCAGCAGCTACCAGCATATAGCTGGACAGCCTAGCATCTAGCCCCAAGGATGGCCGAGATCACTTGCTCCATTCTGTGCTGCTGTATCGACTTTCAACAAACAAACCTCAAGTGTCTGATGTGCAGCACCCACACACGCTACACTGTTAACAGCCTGCACAGATGACCCTCTAGGTTCCTGTTATGACCTGGACCCTTGCCCCTCAAGCAGCACAAAAGGCCAGCACAGCCAGCTGGACTTAAGTCTAGCTTCTCCCCTTGTCCATCAAGCAGACCTTCTCCTTAGCTGGACAGAGGAAACAATACAGGGGAGCACATCCAGGAAGGAATGAGTCTACATGTGGTACAGTTGGGGACAGCTAATGGTGATACCAGTGAGGACTGGCTCTGATGCCGTCATCAATAGAATGAATTCTTTTTTTTTTTTTAATTCTGAGACAGGGTTTTTCTGTGTAGCCTTGGCTGTCCTGGGCCAGGCTGTCCTAGAACTCATAGATTCATCTGCCTCTACCTCCCAAGTGCTGGGATTAAATTCGTGTGCCACCACCGCCTGGCCCTGATCCCTTCAGATCCCTACCCAAGAGCCCTGTGCCTTACCTGTCCGGCCCCACTCCTTAGTGTAGCCGAAGCCCTGGAGAGTACTATGTGGTCTGGCCTGGGCACCCATGCCTAAAAGACACTGGCGTCAGTGTAGGCCTCCCCCCCAGCCCTGCCCACATCTACGACACCAAGGGGAAACCTCTGTTGACGGCTGGAGGTGGTCAACAGAGTGTCATACCTGCTGAAGCGAGGACCTGGGGCGGCTGGGAGGGTGGCAACGGCATGGCATCTGAGAACAAGGTGCTACCCAGGTCCTAAGTGAAGAAGTAGGAGCTCAGAGTCCCACCAAGCCTGCTGTTCTGCTCATCCCCACCAGCTCTGCTCTGTTTTAGACACCTCTCCTGAGCTATCCAACAGGCACAGGGGCTGAGGCTCAGCAGGGAGTAGAGACCTGGGTCCTGTGTGGCAGGAAAACAGAAAACACCTCACAGACATTCTGCCACTCTGAACTCTAGGCAACGACCCTGGTCAGGGCTCACCTGGGCAGCCGCCCGCACCTTCTGGTACAAGCTGTTTCCGTGAAGAGGATCAGGGGGCCCTGCGAAAGCTGTGGGGAAGAAGACAGATGAAACAGGCCGATCTGGGCATGGCTTGCTACCCACACAGCAAAACACTAAAACACAACCCAGATGGTATGTCCCCAAGCTTGCTCCTGGGGGGTTGGGGACATAACATAGAATATTCTCCCTTGACCACTCAAGTAGCACGTCGACCATCCAGCTCCAAATTAGCCACTGTGTCTGCCAGAGACCACTCCACCTCCCTCAGACCACTCCACCTCCCTCACACGCCGGAGTCCTGCCTACCTAACTGCTTCCTTGAGTCCACTCCACCCACCCACAACATGAACCTTTTAGGTTTCTCAGGGCCTGAATGGCAGCCCTGAGGTCTCTATCAGGACCTTTCAGGTGTGGTTTAGCCCTTGATTCCCAGGCTGGTTCAGCCTGAGCTAAACTTGTTCTGCTAAAAAACCTTCCCTCGCCAGGTGCGGTGGTGCACGCCTTTAATCCCAGCACTCGGGAGGCAGAGGCAGGCAGATCTCTGTGAGTTTGAGGCCAGCCTAGTCTACAAAGTGAGTCCAGGACAGCCAGGGCTATACAGAGAAATCCTGTCTCAAAAAACCAAAAAAAAAAAAAAAACCTTCCCTCATGGAAAATATAGTTTTCTTACACCACATTAAGCCACTCCCAAGCTTTTCTTGGCTCAAGAGCCTTGCACACATTAGATAATACCACAGCACCCCTATCTATGCCTGTTCTGCCTCATCCTTTCAGGGCTAAGAGCCATTCCTCAGAGAATCCTTAGTGAGCACCTCCAGCAGACACCTTTTCCATCTACAAGGCCAGACCAGTCAAGACCCCAAACATAGCACCCAAGGGTTGTGCCTCCCTACCCCCACCCCCGCTTTCCCTGGGCACACCCATGTCATTCCATACCCGTGGCTTCCTGGATGAGAGCAGAGTTTCTTCTGAGGATGAGCAGGAAGGAGGAAGAGCCATGACCACACAGGTAAAGCAAGATCTTCAACACCTGGAGAGCCGACAGACTCGTGGGGCTGGCAGCCATGGTACAGGACACTCAGAACAGCTAAGTGGCCCTCCCCTGCAGCCTGCCGTGGCTGGGCAGGGACGGAGGCCTCTCCTGCTGCTGGCTGCTCAGGGACTCACCTTGAGCTTCACATGGCCAGAGCTACTGTCCAGGCGGTTCAGGAGGTACTCCAGCAAACACTGACTGCTGCCCAGAGACTCGTGGGAAATTTCTGAGAGTCATTTGGGTTAGGGAAGAGGCAGGCTGACACAGGCTATCCTGGGACCCACTGACAAGAGACAAAATTGCCCTCCTATGACCATGGGCCTCACTCCATGAAGACCACTACCATAGGCTTTGGTTTCACCAGCACTGGAATTTTTTGGGTGTCCAGGTCTCTACACCAGCAGTACTGCAGTTTTTAGTGCACCCCTGCCACACACACACACCTGGATACTGGAAAATAAGTCGCTGGAGGTCCAGGATTGCAAAAGACCCCACCTTTGCCCCAATAGCCCTTCATACTATGTGAGGATGCCCAGTGCTCACTAAACACTGGGCTCCACCATGGGAATGGTACAGAAGGATACTGGCAATCTCTTCAAACAGGTAGCCTGGACATGGGATGTCATCATCTGAGGTCCCCTTCAGGAGAACAGGGAGCTGAAAGGGGAGGAGGACCATGGTGAGCTGTCATCTTACACAGGGTAGGTCCCAGTCACTAAAGGGAATGGAAGCAAGCCTCACGCTCACTGATGCAAAAGCTGGCCGGGAAAAAGCCTAAGAGAGACCAGAACTACCCTAATGGTCACAAACCAGAGCTGTAAACAGACTCTGCACTGGCCTGGAGGAGTGGCCCAGGAAAGAGGAAACTCAACGAAAGATCTCTAACCAGGTCAAGATGTATAAGGATATTTTAAATCTATCTACTTATCAACCAGCAACAAGAACCTCAGAGCTTTTCATGTACTGGGTGGGCATGCTGCCAGCCCTAATGAGTACAGACCCAACAGAACTGCTCAGCTTGACAGGCTTCATGGCTCCTTGAGAACAGCTAACTTAAATTTCATATACTCATGCACCAGCATGAGCATGCTTCTTACTGGCTTGCCTGCTACTGCAAACGTATGGTATTTATTTGGTTGAAATCTGGAAACTCCTAGGTGTTATCACTCAGTATCTGGACAAAAAGGGTGGAGCTTAGGAATATTTAGGACAAATATGCAGACACTGCTAGGATTCCACACAGCCTCCCTACACTATCTGTCCACAGTGCCTTTGAGGGAATCTGCAGAGTTTAGTGCCTAAGAACCTGTCCCAGGAGAGATTTGACCTCTTGTAGCATAGATTCTTAAAAGCCTAAGGATTCCTCGGGCCACTCAGTGCCCTCCAACTCCAGTCAGAAAGCTCAGGGCAGTTTGTTTCAGTCAACAGCTGGCAACAGGCTCCGCCCTCTCCACCCTTTAGCTATGACAGATGCCTCCTGTCCCCTTGAGGCGTACGAAATTCCAGGATCTTCTGAAATGAAGCCTGGGAGGTGCAGCCTGGGCCCCGCTGTAGATAGCCCGCCGCCCTTGGGCTTATCCTCCTGATATGAGCAGGTTCGCCCATTCTCAGCAGCTGCTGGACAGTCTGTCCCCGCTAACCTAGCGAGGTCCCCGGGCGCCGGGTATCACAGGACCGGGCGAGTTCCACTCACCCTGTGTAGGAAGCTCAATCGGTCCCGCAGCGGCGGCAAGGCCGCCATGGTCCAGGTACCCTCCCAGACTGCCCCGGGCTTCGGTCCTCCAATCATCGCGCGTCTCTGGCTCCCCTGGCCAATGGCTCTCAGGAGGCGGGCACAAAGGGCCGAAAACATCCAAGCCTCAGCCAGTCCAAAGTCCCAGTTAGAAACGGACAAGGATTATTACCAATTAGAGAAGCACAGGACAGCGACTCTGCCCAATCAGGGAACACTATGGGCGGAAGTGCCGGGTGTTCAAGTTTCGACTCCGGAAGAGACTGGGCCCAAGATGGCGGAACCCACAGGGGCTTTGAAGACATGTCCGCCAACGGAGCGGTGTGGGGGCGCGTTCGGAGCCGTTTCCGAGCCTTCCCGGAGCATCTGGCGGCCTGTGGAGCTGAGGTAAGGAGCGGGCGGAGCTGGGCCTGCAGGAAAACCGGAAAGGGGAAGGGTGTCGACTCTAGTCAGGCCCCACTACCGTCCGGTCTTCTCTTAGGCCTCGGCGTACGGCAAGTGCGTGCAGGCCTCCACCGCCCCAGGAGGCCGCCTGAGGAAGGACCTCTGTGTGCGCGAGTTCGAGGCGCTGCGGAGCTGCTTCGCCGCCGCGGTAGGTGGGCGCCCCCCCCCCCCGTTTGGTTTTCTTTTTTTGCTGCTTTAGGGCGAGGCCAAATATCCTTTTTTTTTTTTTTTTCGCCAATCAACTCCAGGAAGGATCACTGAAAGGGTGGAAGGCCCTCTGGTTAACTATTGCTACTGTTGCCGAAGGGCAGCCTAACCAGACCGACCCCACCTCCCCTTGCCTTCTCTCGGAAGTTCCTGTGTGATGTCTTGGAAGGGTCCTGCTAGGGACCCCTTTCAACCAGGAGTAAAGTGCAGTGTCCGTAGCCGGTTCTCATTGTAACACAGAAGAGATGATGAGAACCGCTTGGGTTCTCGGTCCTGGTCTTCTGCCTATGACCCCTCCACTTCAAGTCCTCTCTGTCTTTGCCTTGCCATGGTCCCTGTCAGTTGCTGTCTCACTTTCATTCTTGTGAAGATGGCCAATACTAGAAAGGCTAAAGACCCAGAGTGTTGAGATGGGTATTGGGTATCTTGGTAAAATCCTGAAGGAATTGTGAAAATGTTGGAACAGACCATAGTGAATGTTCCAGAACAAAACTGGTAGGTGCTACCAGATAATGGGTACTTTGGCCTGCAGATGTCTTGGGCCCTCATTCTAGGATCGGTTCCTAGAACGTCACTACTACTGAACTCCTCCTGGGTACTGCTAATTCAGTGGGTCTGGGGTAGGTCATACAACCAGTGCTACTGGGAGCTGCAGGACTAGAGATAGGGTCCTTGGTTAAGAACCTAGACCGATACAGTGAATCTGAAGCAGTTTCCTGGTATTCCACAATAGCCCTAGGCAGAAAGAACAGTGTTTGGAAGATCTAAACTTTCCTTTAGTTTACTACAGCTTAGCCTCACCTAGCAGCCTTTGATAGTTTCCCACAAGAGGCTGTTCAGTCATCAGGTGTTGCACTTTTCTTGTTTCTGTGACTTTTTTTTTTTAAGATTTATTTATTATGTATACAGTGTTCTGTCTGCAGGTATATCTGCAGGCCAGAAGAGGGCACCAGATTTCATTATGGATGGTTGTGAGCCACCATGTGGTTGCTGGGAATTGAACTCATGACCTCTGGAAGAGCAGCCAGTGCTCTTAACCGCTGAGCCATCTCTCCAGCCCTTCTGTGACTTTTTTTTTGTCAGCTTTCCAACCCTATGACCCTCCCTGAGGGGGAAAGCAACCAGACAAGCCTTCAGTCTTGTGGCTGGTGGCCAGCAGCTCTCATTGAAACCCTAGACACACTCCTAATGTTCATAGGTTTCTGCTTTCTCTGCTGCTCTCTTTCTGGCTTGAGGAAATGTGTGGCTGGCAAGCTGCTGACTCCATCTCCTTCTTTGCCTGGACCAGATAAAGGCATCTCACTGTGATTCCTCATCCATCCCTGCCCTGCACCTGGTAGAACCTCCACCCAATCACAGGGCCCAGGCTTCCTCATTAGGTGAGCTCAGGCAGGGATCCCCACATACACACCAGCACCTCAGTTCTTTAAAGTATTTGGGAGAATGTGGCATTTGATGTGGTAGATGTCTTGCTTTCAAGCCATATCTGACTTGAAAATGTCATTGACACAAAATGCTTTCTCTTTCAGGCCAAGAAGACCATCATGGGAGGCTCCTAGGAAGGGCTGTAGGCACAGGTGCCCTGTACTGGTGGCCCACACGGAGAACTTTGGAGACTGAAAGAATGGGCAGCGAAGTTCCTGATGTTTTATGGTTCTCAGCTGGAACCTTGGGCAGGGCAGGGTTTGTTTAGCAGTGTGTGTATGAGGATCTGGATTTGATTAAGATGTAACATAAACGACAATGAAGATTATTTAATCTGGCACAGTTCTAGACTTTTATATACAGAGCATGGTATAAGGAACTGGTCTCTCCCAAAGACAATGTGTCCAGAGCACACCTGTCCCCCATGCCCCAAGTTGGCAAGTCTGGGACATGGGACTCTGCCACAGGGTCCTTATTTAAGACCTGTCTCACCAAAGCTGGAGAGAGGGTTCAGTAATTAGGGGCACTTGTTGGTCTTCTGGAGGACCCAGGTTCAGTTGCTAGCTCACAACCATCTTTAACTCTACTGTCATGAGATTCAACACCCTCTTCTGGCCTCGGCAAAAACCAGGCACACATGTGGTACACAGTAGGCAAACATATAAAATTAAATCTTAAAACAAAAAACCACTCAATTCTCATCAAAAGTATTTAAGTCTAGCACAGCAGGCCCCTAGTTCTGACTGCTTACGAGTGAAGCACACCAAAGGTAAAGAGAGCAACTGCACGGCAGGAGTGAGCCTGCGGTGTAAGAAATGCCCTGTGTGTCCAGGAATTGCCCATAGGCTTTTTTGGACAAACGCAGCAAGGAGGTTCTCTTTGGGACCTGTCAAGGAGACAACCATCCCGGCAGCCTCTCATGGATGATGGCTCCTGGCCTGCCTTCTTTCCCTCCTCTTCACACAGAGAACTTAAAAAAAAATCAGTGCATCAAGGGATTCTGTGTGTGAGTGCCACCTGCTGGGAAACATGGGAACTGTTCATTCTCCATTTCTCCACATGACCTCAATTGGAGGTCATGCTGCCCTTGACAGTTTGCATGTCTCTGAGCCCTGGTGCTGGGAGCAAGCCTAGGGCCTGGGGCCATCGTCCCCTACACTGTCCAAGTCTGTTCCTCCATGTGGCATCTAACTGGCCTGATTCACCAGTGTGAGAAAACCCATGTTTTTTTGTTTAAGATTTATTTGATGTGTATGGGTGTTGTAGCTGCATGTAAACATGTGCACTGTGTGTTTTCCTGGAAGCCAGGGAGGCCCAAAGAAAGTGGTGGATACCCTGGAACTGGAGTTACAGATAGTTGTGAGCTGCCATGTGGATGCTGGGATCAAACATGGGTCCTCTGCAAGAGCAACAAGTGCTTTTAACTGCTAAGCCATCTCTCCAGCTTCTAGAAAACCTGTTGATACTCTGAGTCAACCTCAAGACATGACTTCTTGGCTGTTGCAGAGACCCAGAGCAGCTGGCTTCTGTCCCAGCGGACGGTCCCGCTGTCATCAAGGTAGCATGTAAACTAAGCCCAGCCTCCTCAAACTCACTTCCCAGCCTGCCATGTCACCTCCAAGTTCTCTCTAAAGCTCGCTGCCCGTAGCTTCTTGCATCTTCTCCCTGAAGGCTTCCAACTTTGGGCCCCACTGAACTGGAACTTTTCTGGCAAAAAGTTCTCTTATTGTCTCTTCGTCCTCCACACTAACCCTAAGGTGCCGACAGATCCACTGCCTTTCATGGCCCTGCACAGCCCAAGCCTGCACACTCAGCTCAGGCCCCCAGCCATCATGGTTTGAATATTCGATTCCCATGCACACATGTTAGTGAAGTCTTGGTCTCCAGCTAGTGGTGCTATTTTGGGAGGTTCTAGAAACTTTAGGAAGTAGGTCACTGCAGCCGTGCTTTTGAAGGTTGTGCCTGATCCCCCAACGGGACGTGGAAAACCTCTACCAAATGCTTGTGCTGCTGTGAGGTCCTGACAGATCACACATGCTGAGATCACATGGGTTCCAGTGTGTCCTGACTGATCACACATGCTGAGAATGGTGCAGGGCAAAGGTCAGAGGAGCCTGCACAGCCATGGCCTGAGTACTGAGAACTTGGATTTCTCTTGCTCAGTTTCAGGACTGTGGTTGCCTGGTACCAAGCATACCTGTTTTACGGCAGAACCGTAGTGGATAGGCACCACATCTCAGTAGTCTGTACCAGGTGGACCTGACCCAACACTTACCGAAGGCAGTAGCTGAACTGGCAGGCTGGACCCCTCAGCCTTTACAGGACCCCTCTGGAGGCAAGTGCTTCTGCAGTTCAGCAGCAAGCCCCTCATCTGTAGGTCTGCATTTCTAAGGGAAGAAGTGCCCTTACCTGAAGACTGCTGACAGCAGGGTTAGAAGTGATAGCTAGGGACAAGGACAGCCCTACCTACTCTAGAACAGAAGACTGTTCTCAGCAGACTAGGGAGAACAGAATTTCCTCAAGGAAGAAAAGCAGGTCAAGGACTATCAAGATGTGTGAAAGCCCCCAGCAAGGTGACAAGAGTTCCAGTCCGAGGGAATGGCCAGGTGGCATCTTACACCAAACAGTGGTGTATTTGGACCTGTTCTTAGAAAGGATGGGAGGAAGCCTAAGACCTGCCCTTCATGGCACATCCCTCCCATGGGAGCCACACTTAGCCCTGCCCAGCTCCTTGGAGTCAGCCAGCAGCAGTCAGAGCCCACAGAAGCTTGCACCGTCATTTCCTGGTTTTTCAAGGTATCCAATGACATCTTTTTTAAATCTGTGATAAGGGCTCAAGAGATTGCTCAGTGTTTAAGGGCATTTATTCTCCCAGAGGACCCAGGTTTGATTCCCGCTCACAACCATCCATCCCTCCTGTTAGAGGGTATCTGATGCCCTCTGCTGACCTCCAAGGGCACTGCATGCATTTGGTGCAGAGATAGGTAAAAACACTCATAAACGAATCTAAATTTAAAAAAATTATAAAATATATTTCAAGAGTTACAGAGAGAGAAAACACTGGGGGCGTAGCCTGGTCCACATATGACCCCACTGAGGCTCCTGGTCCTTTCAATCCCTTCATGGCAGGGCTTGGGCACAAACCAGGTTCTTGTCTCAGTCTCACAAGTGCCTTACTGTCAAGGGAGTGACAAAACAAAGCACTGTCCTCTGTTCAAAGACAACCCAACCGGCCAGGGGTGGTGGCACACGCCTTTAATCCCAGCACTCGGGAGGCAGAGTGGAACACTGTGAGTTCGAGGCCAGCCTGGTCTACAAAGCGAGTCCAGGACAGCCAGAGCTGTTACAGAGAAACCCTGTCTCGAAAAACCAAAAAAAAAAAAAAAAAAAAAAGACAACCTAACCGTGTCTTCCTCCTCTGAGTCCCAGGAACACAGCCCTGACAGCACTGTTGGCCAGAGGGCAGCTCTACCCACTGAGCTGGAGGCCACGCAGATGCAGAACAATGAGACATACAAGGCTTGAGCTCATTGCTCAGCCTCCTCCCTACAACAGGGGTCGGCATGAACCCAGAACTGAGCTGCCTGTAGGGTGCCCAGCTGCACTCAGCTGATCTGAGTCCAGGCTGGGGAATGTACCCCATGACCTCTGGCCCTGTTTGGAGTCATCCAAGATCCGGAATGGGTGGGATTTCCTTCAGGTAAACCAGCTTGACTCACTAGATGTTAGTGGTGTTTTATTTGTTTCATAATCAATTTCAAAGAGTGTGGATGATAGGAAACAAGGAGGGCCGTGTCCCTCCTTCCCCAACCCAAGTCCAGTCATACCCACCCCTGGGCCTCCCCAGGGCAGACAGATGCTTTCTGCAGGTTTCCCACACCATGGAGAACATGGGACACATCAAATCGGTGGAATCTGGCTGTCACAGGTTGCAACTTCAAAGTTGCCTGCCCTGTTGACAGTGCTGTCCCCTGCTGGACTGTGAGCAGAGGACAGCTGCCACAGCGCGCGGTATCGGAGCTGAACCTCAGACCGCCTTTCCTGGGCTGGCTCAAGGCCCAACACACAGTTGGGCCTGTGCTTCGGCATAGTCTTGGAGCAAGTGAGAGGACAGCGGCGGGGTGTCTAGGGTGGGGTGGTGGTTTAGACTTTCATGACTCATTGTGAGGCACTGAGATACCAATGCCTGGGGACACGAGACTGTGGCCTCCAGTCACAGTCCCACCGGAGAACACCAGCTGCTGTCCGATGTCTGGCAGCAGCCCGTTCCTGAGCAGGTTCTCAGGCTTCCTCTAGATCTCCAGGCAACTGTTTAATCTGCCGGCTGTGCACCACGTGTAATGCGGCCCCTGCAGCCTGGCGGAGCTGGGTGTCCAGAGCACTGCGGAGGTCATTCACCTGCACATTAGGCAAGGAGTTAAAGCTAATGATGACCCCATCCTTTGGGGCCTGCTCCTGCTCTGGATGAGAGGCAACATCTCGCCGTCTCCTCCGGAGGTCAGAGCCAGCCTGCACTTTTAGGTCTCGATTGGGTTTGCCATTCTCTGGCTTCTGATCCCCAGGCACAGCTAGTCTGGGCCCAGAGTTAGGATCTGACCTCTGCTTTGTGTCCTGGATGGCGGCACCCTCCTTTCCTCTGTGCCTTTCATCAGCAGGTATGTGATCCCCTCGGGGGACCTCACTTCTTACCTCTGGGTGAGAACCCTGGCCTCTGTCAAAGATGGCCTGGGGTTCTTGCTGAAGCTTGGTGTGGGAATGAAACCCTATACCTGCTGGCTTACTAGCTGGGACCATGGTGGGCCCTAACTGCCTGGACTTTGCGCGAGAGTCCTCAGCTTCTGCCCCTACCAATGGCTGGGCAGCCTCTTTCTGAGCATCAGCACCAGGGACCATCACTTCCTTTCCAATTTCCTTCCTTTCTTTGGAACCTCCACCAAAGACATCTTGGCGCTGCCTGGCGACTTGTTCTGCAAGCTGCTTCTCTGGACTCTCGGGTGCCCCAGGAAGGTCTGGCTTCAGCACTGGTTCCAAGTCCCCTGGAACTTGCTCCCTCACAGCTCCAGCCACCTTGAGTACAGCACCTTTCTGATCTTCCTTCAGCTTAGAGGGGACCCCCTGTGGCTTTGTGTCAGAGCCACCAGCAGGAAGGTCAGCAAGGTCTCTGCCTGGCACCACCATGGCTTCCCTCAGTGGGTGCTGGTCCATCTCTTGGGATGGAGCAGGGTGACCCCGAGGAGCTCCAAGCACAGACTGCAAAGGTTGTGAAGGATCATCTCCCAACGGCTCTCTAGCATGCTCATCTGGGGCTGCCTCCTCCTCCTGTCCTCTGAGTGCAGCCATCCCAGGCTCTGGCTGCATGTCTGCTGTGAATGAAGGAGAGCTTCAGTTAAGCCAAAGAAATGTACACAAGCTACTGATGCACGACTAAAAAGAAACTTTCAAGAAGTAAGAATCACTAAGAGCTGGAGAGATGGTTCAACAGTTAAGAATGTTTGCCATTCTTACAGAAGACCAGAGCTATGTTCCCAGCATCTAGTCAGGCAGATCACGACTGTAACTCCAGTTAAAGGGGATCTGACATACTCTACTAGCCTCCACACTCACACACACAATAACAATAAACAAACAAACAAAAAATAAATAAAAATGTAAAATGCCACTCGTCAAGACACTCATCTCCTTCCACACTGGAGGCTCCTGGCCTGTCTGGCTGTCCACTCCCCGGGGCTGGCTCTACCTACCAGGCTTAGGCTTGTCGTCCTCGCCCTCCTGCCGCTGCTGCCGGATCTCCTTGTGCTGCTCCTCAATCACAGCCAGCAGCTTCTCCTGCTGGTCCAGGAGGCGCTTCTGCTGTACCTGCTGCTCCTTAATTACCTGTAGCAGTACGGCATGGTCCAGCCTCTCTGCCCTCCCAGCTTCTGGTGGGACATGCACAATCAGACGCACTGCAGAGAGGGCTGCAGTCACCTCTGGGACTGATGGCCTTGCAATGCGAACAGTGAGCCCTGGGGATGGGTCCTGCCATATCCTTGTATCAGCAACACTGACGGCATCACCTCAGTCCCACTGGCACAGCGCTGAGCACTGAGCTAAGGCTAGAGGGCTAAGCCCTAACGAGGGTGAGCCCCAATGCAGCCTTCCTGGCCAGCAGCTGTCCTGCCTGCTTTTACTCTCCCCCTCAGTGGGTCAGACACACTGGAAGATCCCAGATCCCTGGCTGTTTCTGGCTAAAAATGCATGTCCAGACAAAAATTGAGAGGGAATATACCAGAAAGTTAGCTGTAGATTCTCTGAGCTGGGTGGTTCTCACCTATTATCTTCACAGTTGTTCTAGGATTAACACAAGAGAAAAATAAAACCTACAAGCTATTTTAAAAAGTTTTAATGTTTTCTTAAAATTATTTATTTATTTAATGTATATGAGTGCTCTATCTTCATGTACACTGCAGCCTGCATGCCAGAAGAGGGCATCAAATCACATTGTGGATGGTTGTGAGCCACCATGTGGTTGCTGGGAATTGAACTCAGGACCTCTGGAAGAGCAGCCAGTGCTCTTAACCTCTGAGCTATCTCTCCAGCCCAAAAGTTTTAATGTTTTAAGAAAACTCTTCCAAGATGAATAGACTCAAAAAAAAAAAAAAAACAGGTCTCCAAGTGGAGCATGAGAACCTGTCAGTGTGGCCTGGACACCCAGGGTCAGCCTCAGGAAGGAAGGGAGCTCCATCTCATCATCAGAGGGGAAGTCGAGCCAAGAACAGCACAGGTAAGATGCAGGTCTTCCTATTCAAATGTGCTGTGTCCTATCCACGAAAGGGTATGGTCCAGTGTCACCCCTGTTGCTTTTGGTGGCTGGATGGCTTTTCACTACAAGCACCTCAGCACTGGGCCAGTTATCCACAGCAAGCAGCCAAGGCAGGTCAATCTTCACAGCTCATACATTTTTATATTAGGCATCTTTAGAAGATAATGGGATGGAACACGCCTTTAATCATATACACGAAGACAGGCAAGCCAGGACTCAATAGCTCCCAGGTGCAGAGCACACGCTCACAGGCTCCCACTAGTAACTAGTTGAAGCAGTCCACAGTAAGTGTCCCTCCAGGGGCAGTGATGAATTTCCATAAACACACCTTAGGACCCCCCCCCCAAACCCCTCAGTGCAAGGAAAGAAAGGCATGTTGGACCATGGAGAGGATGCTGGGGCCCAGCGTGAAGAGAACAGAGTTGAACTCAAGAAACAGAGCTGTCCCTCTTGCCAATGCCCGAGGTCCAGACATTGGCTTGGGAAGGAAAGGCCACATAACACAAGGTTCCTTTCTTCTCCCTTCACATGAAAAGTTTCAGAGCAGTGTCCCCAACAGGGCACACTTCACCCCAACTGCACGATCAGTAACTATCAGTTACATAAGAACAAAGTTACACATACTCTGGCACTCCCCAACCACTAAAGGAAGAACTCTGAAGGAGCAGGCCCATGCCTTGTGTCCTTACTGGACTAGCTATCAGTTGGTTCTGGGAGAGGGAGAAAAGTGTCATGTCCAGCTGGAAGCCTCATGTGGCAAATGTGACACAGCATGGCGACTGGCTTGTGAAACCAAGCCAGAACCCACAAGGACCAGGTGTACAGCTAGCATGGACACCCCCACACTGACACAGTGAAATACACAGATGCAGACCACACACAGCGGCAGACACACGCAGCTCCAACCTGTCTCTAGCTCAGGGTTAGGGTACTTATAGACATCACTCAGCTGTCCGTAAGAACAAGGCCACAGGGCTGAGAGGGACTAAGGTTGAAAAGGAAGAGGGATCTAGCGTGTCAGAGGCCACCCCGCCCTGGTGGAGGGGGGAGGCTGTGCTGTATCTGGAGATGGCAGTCCTCAGGACTGACACATCATCATGCAGGGCCCTCACGGGCAGAGTATGCCATCAAGGTGCCATTCCCACAGTCAGAGCCTCACACACATGCTTTGCATCACAGTACTGGGCCATACCTGCTACTAGCTTTTTAATCTCAGCTGTCCGTCCCATTGAGAGGCATATGGAAGAGAGGCACAATAGGAAAGTATGAAAAGTCTCTTCTTCAGAAAGAAAAAAAAACAATCAAAGAATCAAACACGTTTAGGTGAGAGTACAGAACCTGGAACTAACAAATATAGTCAGACTAAAACCAGAGACAAAAAAATAGCAAGTGTGGGAAAGTTTCCCAAACAACTTGTGAGCTCCAAGCAAGCAGAAGGAACCTCTGGGTTCTGCATTCCAGGCCTGCGCTGTCAGCATGGAGCAGTCCCGTATCAGCTACAGTAGCTGGACTGAGTAAGAAGCAAACCCTGGATCTTTGCCAACACCCAAGACAGGCCCAGTTCAGAGATGGCCAAGGCCACTGCTAGGAGTTTAATCCAGGAGAGCCAAGCAGCTCACTACCCATTTGAATACAGAACACCAGGGGTCAGACTTTAGGTGGGGTTCATCTACATGTTGGGGGTTCACCAAAAACAACTGGATGGTGATCACTGGGGGGCTCTTGGGAAGGCCACCACCACCTACCCTGCACAAGAAACACAGGGGGATGACCATAAAAACTCAAAATGGACATGGAAGTTTGGAGAACTCGGGGCAAGTTAGCCATGGCAAACATTAAGTGGCAGGGCAGGCCTTTATTTCCAGTGTGACAAGGACGCAAGGTATGCTGCTGACCACCGATGCCATCCCAGCCCACTAGCGCACAGATCCACCTAAGGCACAGCCGTCAAATGAGTTTCACACCTGTGTACTAAGGCCTCCCTCCCAGCCTTTAAGTACCCTAGTGATGGAAATATTAACACACCTGCTTTAAGATGAAATTAAAACGGCAATTTAAAAAAACCACGTGACTATGTGACAGTCCTAGAGAGGTGCCAGAGGAAAGTTACCGGTGGGAAATAGCAGGAGGTCACTGAAGGTGTTTCCTTGGCATAAAAAGCAAGGAACAGAAATTGTGGAGGCAGGAGGGATCCAGGAGCACCCACCCCACCCAGCCTCATTCTGGGGCTCCTTCCAAGGGGCTATGGCCAGCCTTACCTTCCAGCTTGCTCTCTGCCTGGTCTTCACCAGGTTTCTGCTCGGCCTCCTTCTTCTCCCTCGGCTCTGCAACCTCTGGTCTTTGTACAGGGAGGCCCACATTCCCACCTGCACAGAGGGAGACTCGGCTGGTTTGTTGGAAAGTTAAAAAGCTGGGGGTAGGGTGAGAGGCTGGCAGATGTTTCCTAAAACGACTCTATAGCTACCCCCCCCCGCCAGCACAGTTTATATTCAACCTGATGATTACCAGGGAAGTAATAAAAAAATATTTAACAATCTCACAGGCTGATGGCAGTGAGCCAATGTTAACTATCTTCACCAATTAAAATGCAAGCACCGTCCTAACCAGCTCTTAGACACTTAACAATGTGTTACCTGTCAAGCGCTCCTGCACTGTCCCCCGTGTGTACCCAGACACATGAGAACAGCATGGCACCTGACGTTTAGTGGTCTGGCAAACAACTGCGTGACAGAGGCTGTCACGCTCCCAGGCTCTTCTTTACTCCAGCAGCTGCTGAAGGGGCTGCGACATTCCCATGCTAAACTTGTGGAATGAGAGAGCTGGGGACTGAAAGGACCCATTTCTGCCACACCGACCAAGGGAGTTTCCTGAGATGAACTCAGAGGAGGCGGCCACTCACCCATGTTGCTCTCCACGTCACTGTCCAGGGGCTTCCATGGGACTCCGCCAACCTTCTGCGCGGCCTCCTCAGCTTCACCTGCCACCAGAGCATTCTGCTCCACAGAGATCCTGGCCTGGGGGACAGGATGCAGATCCTTAGTGCCCGGTCTAGAATCTTCCTTCCTGGGCTGGACAGGTGGCTGACCATTTCCTTCTGGAACCTTCTGAGGATGCTCAGCTTTCTCCATTGCCAGGGCTTGCTTGGGTCTCTTCCCTTCCTCTTCCCTCACAGGGTCCTGCTTCTCCCTCTCTGACTCAGGTGGAGGTGGTGCCACCTGCTCCCTGTCCCCAGGGTCTCCTTCATCTGGGAGCCTGGGAGGTGGCTTTTTCTCCTCTGGCCTTTCTTGGTCTTGACCTTCATCCACCACAACTTTGTCATGAGGAATGGGAGGCTCATGGCGATGGGCCTCACCCATGGGGACAGCAATGCCTGAAAGGATACAAGCAGAGGTTGAGATCAGGCTAAAGAGGCAACCCTCTTTACCTTCCCAGGGAACCTGAATTGGCCTCTGGCTCTCAGCACGGTGACACAGGTCACTGCCTCAGGTCCCTCCACAGCTATGTGAGGACTGACAAGACGCCTAGAATGCTAACGTTCCAAGAGGAACAGTAGTGAGCAGTGATCTCCATCAAAGGGGAGGCAGAGCACAGGTCTGGGTGAGATATGCAAGCCCTGCACATGGTAGCTTAAGCCTTTCCTTGTCAAGGCAGCTGGTGCCACCTAGCCACTTACCTTGACCTGGGCGATCCAGCTGTGCAGCTTCCTGTTTCTCTTTGGGGGCTTCCCCTCCAGGCACATCCACCGGACCTTTAATCTGGGCCTGCTCCAGTACCTCTTTGTCCTCTGGCGGCTTTGGCTTCTCCTGGCTATCCTCAGCAACAACTACAACCGGATCCTGGACTGCAAGCACAGCATAGTACAGGCTGGGTCATTTTCCTAAGATCAGGACCACATTTCAAAACCAAATGGCAGAGTGAATGTAGGTTTCTTCCTGTTCAGTCAGGGTTATCAGTAAGCAGCTCAGAACACTTTGTTTTTCATTCATAATAAAAAATGTCATAATTCAATTTATGGCAGACAACACTCTGAATAATGCTTGACCACAACCACCAGGTGGCAGTATGAGCACACAGGTTGGTAATGTCCCTAGGGTCTCCCAGCAGGGACCAAACCGCTTGCCCTAAGGCTAGGCTGAGAGGCCTGTAAGGAAGAGTACATAGGATATGGTTGGGGAGGCTTATCTCGACCTCTTGCTGTTGGTGAAGGAAATTCACACCACAAGGGTGAGGACAAAAAGAGAGGCTGTCAAAGTTGCTCTTCATATGCCCACAAATGCATGGGATCCGTGTTTCATCAGGAACCACAGCACAGTAGGGTCCCAGTGCTGGAGAAAACTAGCTTCCCTGAAAAAGACTCCCGAGACCTGGGGATCCAGCTTGGCTGGTCACACACAGGCCCTGGCCAGAGTTCAGTGCCAACATAAACTAGGTGTGGCATGAGGTGGATGCAGGGACATTATAAATTCAAGGTCATCCTCAGGCTACATAAAGTTTCAGGCCAGCCTGGGCTATATGAGAGCCTATCTCAAAAAAAAACAAAACAAAGTAACCGCTTTCCACATGCTGGGTGGTCATAGCAGAGCTGAAGAACTAAGTACAGGAAAACAACTTTAGAAAACAGAACTGGGGACTGGAGAGATAGCTGTGTGCTTATAGCACTGGCTGCTTTTGTAGAGAACATGGTTCCGTTCCCAGCACCCACACAGGGGTCACAACCGAATCTAACTCTAGTTCTAGGGATCAGATGCCTGTTCTAGCCTTTGCAGGCACCAGGTACACTCAAGGTACACAAACACACATGCAGGGAAGCAGCCATACATATACAAGAATTTTTTTGTGTGTGTGGTTTCTTGAGTCAGGGATTTGCTGTGTAGCTCTGGCTGTCCTGGAACTGATTCTGCAGACCAGGCTGGCCTTGAACTCAGAGATCCAGCTGCCTCTACCTGCCTAGTGCTGGGATTAAAGGTGTGTGCCATCAACACCCGGCTAAGAAAAAAAAATCTAAAACAGAAAAAGGGCTAGAGAGATGGCTCAGAGGTTAAGAGCAGTGGCTGTTCTTCCAAAGGTCCTGAGTTCAATTCCCAGCAACCACATGGTGGCTCACAACCATCTACATTGAGATCTGGTGCCCTCTTCTGGACTGCAGACGTATATGCAGACAGAAAAATACACAATAGATAAATAACAAAAACAAAAAAACCCAACCCTGAACAGTCTACTCTGAGTGGTGTCTTTCTCATCTTCAGGTGAGGAGGCAGCCTGCAGCTCATTGTCTGGAGCCCTGGGCAAGTTCCACATGGCAGGTGAGCATCCCACATAGTGACCATGCAGGTACGGAGTTGCCCGAAGCTCCTCTGGGAGGCCTCTCAGGAACATCACACCTGCCTGTGTCCTAAGATAGGAACTGGAGTGGACAAGCAGACGCTGTGGGGCTGAGAAGGCTTTCTAGCCCCCACCACCAGTAGCTGAATCCCAATAACTTGTGCCTGCTGGCCAGCACCAGACATGGGCTCTCAAAGATGGAAACACATCTTTCATTAGGAATGGAGGCTGACAATGCCCTTGGCCACAACAAAACAAACTTTCAAAGCTGGCAGCTCTGAGGACCCCCGTGCTATTTGTTTCCAATTTCAAGGCAACCACGGGGTGGAAACAGTAAACAGTGTGTTGGTGACAGGCTCATCTGTCCCACAGGCCAATTGACAACCAAGAATGGAAGGCCTGGTTGGCTTCAAAGAACAACCACAGTGCTCAATGGGAAGGCAGCACCCTGGCCACCACAGACCTTCACATTCTACAGGCCCTCCCCTGCAGTCACCAGGCCTGCTGACAGCAGGGGTGACTACAACCGCAAAGACCCATGCTCTGGCTCCTATGCTGCCACACTCCAGCAAGGCCCTGAGCTCCTTCCATGCATTTACAGAAATGGAGCAATGTAGGGCGCGGGGGGGGGGGGGGGACGGACAAGTTAACCTGCTGCAGTGCTTCCCTAACAGACAGCAGCTAGCAGCTCCACCAAGAGTGTCTTTTCCTCCTTTATCCAGTGAGAAGAGGGCCCAAAGGCCTGCCTCAAGGGGCCTTGCTTGTGGAGGCAGGCTTGCTATAGGCCGGAAGTCCCCTCCTTGTCCTTCCCTTCACTTGTCCCCTGGCCCTCTTGGAGACAACCTCTAGCACTCCACCTGACTACCAGCCTTGAGGCTGCTCCCACCTCTGAGGACAGTTAGGAGCTAGACAGCAGCTCTGCTGGCCACTGACCTCTCCCACTCTCCCTGGATGTCTTGTCAGTAGAGATGGAAGTGTTCACTCCTGGATGCTGGCATCCAACCCAGAGATGCTAAAACACTGTGTCCTATGTGTGAGCTCCTGGTTGTGTAAGAACAGCCCCACCTTTAGGGGCTCAGCAACTCAGGGTTCCTGAGGAAGCAAGAGAAGCGGCCTAACATTTTTCTGAAAGCCAGCCCCATGGAGCTTTCCTAATTACCAGTTTCTTCTTTGTTCTCCAGGCTTCAGTGAGGAAAGTGTCACTTGCTGAGGTCTGACTTATAATCCAATCTCTTGGGCTTAGCTAGATGGCTCCTTGGCTCATCCCATAAGCTCCTGAGAGCTGGAGGGCTGGGCTATTGACAGGGACCAACACTATAGAGACTTGGCATCAACAAGGAATCCTTCCTTGTTCTTCATTTTTGGTTCCTCCTCTAATTGGTGTGTGTAGTGGGTGCAAGGGAAATCCAGTACTGCACCCCTGGGCAGCACAGCCCAAGTGCACACAGATTTGAAATAGGCCAGCGGCTACCCAAGGGGAACCCTTCTAATCCAGCAGGTCCCATGAGGACCATCACCTCAGGGGAAGCCAGTAAAATGAGCCCACTGCTATCTCCTGGCACACCAGCAGTAAAACTAAACAAGAGGAGCTTAGTTACAATAGGAGTAGGAGCACACAACACGAAGAGCTCTGAAAACCTCATCAAGGCACAATGGAGAGGTGACAGGGTCCCATCAAGAAGTCAGCCAAGGGGGCTGGAGAGATGGCTCAGCAGTTAAGAGCACTGGGTGTTCTTCCAAAGGACCTGGGTTCAAATCCCAGCACCATATGGCAGTTCACAGCTGTCTGTAATGACCTGGCATGGTGGCACACGACTTTAATCCCTGCACTCAGGATTAAAGGTGGATCTCTGTGAGTTCAAGGCCAGCCTGGTCTACAGAGTGAGTCCAGGACAGTCAAGGATACACTGAGAAACCCTGTCTCTGTCTCAAAACAAAAAAAAAAAAGACAGAGGAAAGGTCTCCACACTGGAGGACTCCTGGATACAGTTGTGTGCCTGACTGGGACCCAAGGTCACCTGTGCCTGGCCCCCACAGCACCCCATGACTGCCCAGCATGTCCCCTAACTTCTACTTCCCACTAACCAGTCCTGAGCCCCATGCTGTAGGAGAAAGTGGACTGGGGTGTAGGCTTGAACTGTGCTGCCCATGGTGCACAAGATGGGTGTGTAAGAGGGAGAAAAGAGAGCAGCAGATGCAACAGTGCTCAGAGAAGGAGCCAGAACACTACCCAATCCAAATCCGTCCCCAGGACCATCTAGGGAACCATCGGGCACAGAGATAAATGGCTGAATTAGACTTTTTAAATGGATAATCGTCTTCTTGAGCTTTCACGGGGACTCAGCCAGGCTCACCAAAGGCCCACGAGGGCAAGCACGGGGCCAGGCTGCACCTGATGGGCACGTGTGCCATGTGAGGGTACAATGCAGTCACAGCACATGCTGGGCTCTCACACCCTGATGGTGCAGCTGACAGGGCAGTCGGCAAAGACTCTTAGTCCTGCCCAAACGAGGCAAGCCCACAATTAAGCGGGAGGCTGGGTGGCTAGAAAACAGAACTAGCTAAAAACAGACAGCATGTGGTTCAGAGAGGAGCCATGTGTGCTGTTACAGCTTCATGAAGAAATGGAAACCAGATGTTGCCTTGGAGGGCACAGGTGAGCAGGCGGCTGTACATGCTGCGGAGACGGGACACAGCTGCTGGCTGTGACTAGCGGCTGTCCAGGGCAGCCAGAGGAGCCTGCTGCAGACTGAGAAGAAACTCATTAGCAGCCCAGTAAAACAACTGCACAGGGGTCTGCTGGGGTGACCTCAAAGTACACAGGGCCACAATGTCCTTGCTACCCGTAGCAAGGGACTGTATTCAGGCTGCAGTTCACAGGGTGCCACCCTGGTCACCTCACATGTCTTCCTGTTCATGTTCATGCTGCCATTCCCGGGTCAACACCTGCTCTCTGCCTGGTGTCATGGGCAGGGGCGTCAGATTGGCTTTTCCA
Organism: Lophiomys imhausi; assembly: GCA_907164525.1. Taxonomy (NCBI): domain Eukaryota; kingdom Metazoa; phylum Chordata; class Mammalia; order Rodentia; family Muridae; genus Lophiomys; species Lophiomys imhausi. Next base: position 697,046 of record CAJQZJ010001241.1, read on the forward strand.
GTAGGAATTTTCCATTACCTAAGGTGGGCATACAATGTCCACCTCCTTCCTCAAACAAATGCCTTCCTAGCCCAAATTACCAAATCTACTGCCACACAACACACAGCACTTTGCAACTTCTCAACATTCCATCTTCATCCTGAGAACACAACTATCTGCCAGAGTTCCCCAATGACTTTGTCTTCTTCTTAGCCTCTTGATTCCTCGGAGCTGGGACAGGAGAATCTTCTCTACCTTTGCCAATCCAAGAAGACAGATGAGAGCATACACAGCTACTCCAAGCTCTGGGCCGAATGAAGAGGGTGGCCCAGGAGAGCACCTTGGGGCAGCTACCAAGGCAACGGCATTGGATGCAGAGAGCCCTCACAGAGATGACGGGATCTCAGGATCTCCTTCACCAACAGTGCTGAGAGCTCAGGAGCGCCCAGCAAGTGTGTCCATCCAGACTGCCCTCCAAGAGCACCTTCTCTTCTCTACACTACAGACATTGTCTCTGAAGCAGGCGACTAGCCAGTACCTCCACAATGGCCTGAAATCTGTCAGGGAGAATAGGACTCACCCCCCCCCCCCCCCCCCCCCCCCCCCCCAGAGATATTTCATGAATCTGGACCCAAACCTCACTGATTTTTAGTTTAATGTGTAACCCCCACCACTGCCAGAGAAGGAAGCCAGGGATTATTGTCATCCAAGACAACACCCATACCTGCTGCCACTCACAGCTACTAGGCAGGCATGGGGCCTCACCTGATGGCTAATGCTGGCTCTGTGTTACTCTTACCAGCTATGCCTGGGAAGGCCTGGGGGTGCATCAACCACCACAGACATACATACATAGAGAGTGACTCTGAAAACACCATCCTGTACCTCTGTGGCATGGCCACACATGTGGGAGATGGGCCACCACCAAGACTCTTGCTGAGGTGGCCTGCCATTGTAAGAGGAAGTATGGCTAGTAATTCTGGCAAGAGTAAAAAACATGGAACAGCAAACCAAGCTAAGATATACGAGCTGGCTTTGTCAGTGGGGGAAGTGACTTAAATTTACATCCTCAAAACAAACAGATATGGACAACACGCATAGATATCCATACCTTTTAGCGTAAATAATGGCCGATCATGGAGACATAAGCCCAACTTTCACTCTGCAATGCCCCCCGCCCATGTCACCTGCACAGGGGTGGCAGCACACTGGCCAGCCACTATGTAGAGAACATACTGTCATGGAATGGAGTTGGTGGGGCCCAGCCTAAAACCTCCGACTAGCTCCTTCATTCATAGGACAGAGGCTACCAGCGGAGGACCAAACTCCTTGAAGCAGAAATAAGGGGTTACTTGGAGAGCACTACCGATGACCCTGAGGTGATGCTGTGCTCAGGGAATTTGGGGCAGGGCTTGTGTATATATATACCTGACAGCCGGGCTGCCTCCACCTTCATCCCGCCCTCAGCATCTCCTCGCCAGCCGCTGCGAGGTTCTTGCGCCAAGTCCAGAGGGGCTTCTTCGCTCACAGACAGGGTAGTGAGTGTGCTGACCACCAGGATGCCCAGGCCGACCCAGAGCACCACCTGCACCAAAGACCCCAAGACAAGAGGATTGGTGACAAACTCTGTCCCTAGCTGGAAGCTGTAGAGACTCTGAAGCTTCCTGGAAGGAGCAGGGGCTCTCTTTTTCTTTTTCTGACACAGGTTTGTGGCATAGCCCAGGCTAGCCTCAAACTCACAATCCTCCTGCCTCAGCCTGTTCAGTACTGAGCTTAGTTGTACATCACAAGGCCAGGCTGAGGTCAAGCTTCTCACTCACTGTGGCAAGAGAAGCAAGAATCTCTGGGTAACTTTCTGGCTTGAAGTGGTGGCTTGTGCATACCATTCTTTAGGCCCATGCTCCCACAGGACCCCAAAGAGTGGGCCTGTGGAGGGGATGTGGGCCACACAGGTTGGATGTCCTGCCCTCACATTACCCACATCAATGCCAAATAACAGCTAGACACACCTGACCTGGCAAGGTGGGATACCCTGCTGGGCTAAACAGAGAAACAGTGCTTCACCTCTCATCTGAGGTGGGAGTGACCATCAGCACCCCCAGAGATACATTCAAAGTGCTGCTGACCTTCCTGCAGCCTTCTCCTCCTGAAGGCCCCACGACTGGTGACAATTCTGCAGTACTACAAAGCCCTCATCATGCCACCAGACACCTGCTGAGCGGCCTACAGGTGCAGCTACTTCTGCCTCAGTCTGGCCTCCTCAAGCCTCCTGAGGGGAGGCAGCTCCTGCTTCCACAGTTCTGCAAGAGGAACCAGCAAGGTGGCCTCTTGGTTAGCCACAGTACCCTCACTGGTTCCCTGCCTTGATGTCTCAGAGCCAAAACTGAAAAAAGCCTTTCTGAATGGCCTTCTGACTCTTAAAGACTTATTTGTATGTGTATGCGTGAGTGTCTACACAAATGTGTGTGTGGCACGTGCATGCCTGGTGCCTGCAGAAGACAAAAGAAGGTGCCAGACACCTCTGGAACTGAAGTTACAAGCAGTTATGAGCCACCAGGGTTCTTTCCAAGAGCAGCAAGTCTTTTTTAACCACTTAGCCATCTCTCCAGCCTTGGCATACTTTCAAAAATATATAGATCAAATCAGCACCAAAGAGCTGAAGGATGTTCCCAGGTCCAGTGAAATCACAAAAGACAGTTCTTCCATGGGGAAGAAGAACCAACACTCTCAAGTTTTAGGAAAAGTTCATCTGTGGTCAGACACCCTGAGCTGGCCTAGGATGTATCAGGCTGGAGCCTAGTGTGCCCTATGAGTGTACGCAGCTCTTTAGGAAGCCTCCAACCCTTCTGGCAGGAACCACGGCTTTCCAGTGTGCCAAAGTATATGCCGGGATACTGTATTCCCTTCAGTCAGTACATACATTCTACAGAAATCAGGGGTTCAGGGCCCCTGGCCCCCACCACACCCTAGACTCTTAAGCTCTGTGGCAGCTCAGCTTCCTAAAATTCAGCATATGAATCTTTCTCATGAAGAAAAGATTGAGGGAGCAATGCTTATTGGGATGACAAACAGCAGTCTCAGCACAACAGAAAAGGCGTGGTCACTGCCTCGGGGAGCATTAGCTCCCCAGGAGGCAGTGGTACAAGGCAGCACAACTGATGACTGACTGCTGCTAAGGCTGTCAGGGGAAGTGGACTTGGCCCTGATGATCCCTGCTGTGCCCTCATGGCCCATCATAGGCTGACCCTCTATTTTCAAGGCCCCTCGCCCCTATCACCAGCCTGGTAGAGAACAGAAACCAGGCTCTGAACACAAAGGTCAGAGGATCAGCTGGAAGTTTAAATCAGCCACTGAAGGAGCCTGGAAAGGGTTCCACATCATGGTCTGGGCCCAGAAAATCCTTCTCAGTGTGACGCCAACTCTTGAAGGGTAACAAACCCAGCCTCCAGGCCACCTTATAACCCAGCTCGAGGCATTCCGTATTTCTCCAGCTGATGGCAGAAATGACCTTTTGCAGAAGCCACAAGAAAAATGCTTCTCCCTAAATGCACTGCCCACCCACCCACCAGTGGGGAAGGCAAGGCCTTGGAGAGAATAGTGAGTGCAGCAGAAAACGAAGGGCTGCTGCCCCACCATGGAGTCAGAGAACAGAGCTTTTGGGACTCTGGTAGGCCCTGGTGTTCTGTCCCCTGTAGACCCAGTGAAGTAGGCTCTCCTAAATGTTCTGGACCAAAGACAAAGACATTTATTTGTTGGTCATTTTATGTCAGTTCCTTTCAGTGGGGACTATCAATTACCAATTCCATGGAAACTAACAAGGAATTGCAACATTTCAATCATGACTTTGAATGATTTATTTCAACCTTCGGCTTTTTGAGCTTAACCAAAAATAAATATATAAATAATCACCCAGAAAAAAAAAATCAGCCCTGCTGATGCTGAGAGATAAACTTCCTGAAAAACTCCAATTATAGGCCAGGTACAGTGTACATTGTCACAGGCCTTTAATCCCAGCACTCGGGAAACAAAGGCAGGGGACTCTCTGTGAATTCAAGGCCAGCCTGGTCTACAGATCGAGTTCCAGGACAGTCAGGGCTCTGTAGGGAGACCCTATAGCAAAACAAAACAAAACAAAAACAAACAAACAAAAAAAAAAACAATAGAAAATGAGCTCACATCACAAGGTTCTCAAGACAGAGAGAAGCCAACAAGAGCCCCAAGTCCCCACTTGCCCTCCACTTTGAGGATAGAAAGCCAGCTCAGAGCACACAGGCACACTGAGAAATGTGGTAAGTAACAAGGTAAGTTAGCTTACACAGAGACTTGTACATTCATAGGACAAGAATGTAGTGGATTCCAGCCACAACCTAACCTATGGGACCCAGAAAACAGACCCAGTCTACCTGGTGTCAAAGGTGCTCCTACCTCAGGGTACCCCCAATCTCCACTCTGATAACAGACGCTGGCTCCTGGCCACAGAGCACAGGCCAGTGCGATGCACAATCAAATCATTTCTTAAGAACAGGCTCTGCATGCTGAACACCATGACATACGCACACCCAGCTGAGGGTCTCCACCCTCTCCTTGCTGAGCTTGTACGCATCCTGACACACATACTTGCAATCTGTTGGCTCTGTGGGCACTGACCTCTGTCTATGCAACTGCTGACCAGGCCTGCCTCACCCACTGTCATGCACCCACCCCATCCTCTGAATGACCCCGTAAGCAGCAAGACCCCAGGCGAGAGTCCAGATCTACTCAGCTTGAGGAAGTCATGGGGACAACATGGCTAAAGACACCAGATTATCTTCTTCCCTGTGGTGACAGCCTGAACAGTAAGCGCACCTATCAGCCAAGCAGGTACCTACTGAACTCTTGGTGACAATTTTGCCAGAGCCAGAACAGAACACACCCAAACAGCACTCAGTCTACTGCCCACAGGCATGGGACCTCTGTTAGTGAATGCAAACAAGCAGGAACACACTTCCTGGGTAGTGTGGGAAGCCAGAGGTCCCAGATTCTCCTGAGCTGTACTGGGCTGAGGGTCAGTCCCTTACTGCTGGCCACATGCAATGCAGTAGTAACAGTCTCTTTGGAGTTCTGAGCAAGGGAATCCAGCCCTGTCTTCTAAAAGGTCAACTGCAAGGAAGGCTAGAAAGTTAGGGAGGGGCAGCCAACCCAGGGTAGCCTCAGGCCCCGGGAAAAGACCAGCCTGGCCTCAGAGTCAGCCTGGCTCCCAGCACTGTGCCACAGCTTCCTGCAGCAGAAGAACTGCTTTTGAAACTTGGATCTTAGTCGATAAGGAGGATCCAGTGTGCAGACATCTGATCTCAGACACCCCGCTGACTGCAATTCTGGCATCAATCCATCTTAACATAATCCACAGGCAGCCAGAAGAGACACAAATCCAGCCCTACAGTTCAGCTCAGGTTTGAGAAATACAGGGGGCTAGCCAGGGTTCACACACATCCTATAGCCCTACTGTCCACCTCAAGGAGCTATCCAAGACCACAGCTCCATGAGGGGCCCTGACTCCTAACACGGTAGAACCCCAGAACTGGCCAGAGAACACACCTTTCTGTTCTGGACAAAACAGTCTATACACTTGAATTTCAGAGACAGACATACACCCAAGGCCAGGCTCCAGCTACTCTGCAGCCATGCACCCTGATTAAGGTGCCATGGCCAGCGTGTGAATGACTAGGTCCCAGTCTCAGGCAGTCTCACTCTGGCAGATTACAGCCCAGAAGCTGACCTGCTGATAGTGCACTGCACGGTGCGCAGGTGTGCACCACTCACACTTGCCTGGATCAGCCGATTCCCAAAGCGGGAAGCAGGGCATTTTTGCTGGAGGAATCCAATCCTCCTGTAAGTGTCTCTGGGGCTCCAGCGCCCCCTGCTGGTTTGATGGCAGGCCAGCCTCACTCAGGAATAGAGAAAAGTCAAGTCTTGAGTGAAGCAGGGTTTTGTTGCTGTTTACTAGAGCCCCTTTCAAGCTTTGTAATTATTCTTCCTTCACACACCTTCACACATGCTGCCCACTAGGCATGGGCTCCTTTTCTGGCTCTCTGTGAGGTCCCTGAGCAGAGCAAACATTGCACTGAGCCAAATGCTCAGTTGAGCAGAGGAGCTGGCTCAGCTTGTTCCTTCTGCAGGAGCAGCTAGAGTTCCTGGGACAGGGCCCAGCTCCCAAAAAGGTCTCAGACTCAGCCACACTCCCAGATTATGTTTCTCACAGCATGGAGGCTACAACACGCCCTAGTCAGCCAGAGAACAGCACAGAGGCTGCTGGGTTCATGGCAGAACTACAGTATCTCCCTACCTCAGACAGGAGTTCAAACATCACGATCCTCAGAAACAGGCACAGACCAAGACTTGGCATGATGCGGCGTCACCAAGCTGTGACCATGCTTGCTCATTCCGGTACATGAACCCAAAAGACTAGCCAACAGAGGCAGTCCCAGCTGAGTAAGGACAACACCAAACTGCCCACTCCCACCACAGGCTCCATGACAACAGGCAGACAATGACACACACAGACAAAAGAAACAGAAATGCAGTGATGGGAAAGAAGGAAGTGAACCAAGAGATCTAGGAAGGGCTCAGTGAAGTGAACAGGAAAATATTACTATAGGAAATCTACAGCTTCCATGCACACAAACAGCTACCGTCAGCATGCCAACAAAACAGATCCCATACAGAAGCCAAGTCCAGAAGACAAGGGAGCCAGACTCAGAAGACCTGAGATGACAGCTGAGCCATCAAAGCCATGGCCACCTGCAGAACAGGAAACTGATAATGTGCACTACTGCAGAAGAGCTACCACACGGGCACCCGTTCTTCTTAAAGTCTTCTGTAGCATTAATGAACTCCAACCAGAACAAGACAAAAGGGAGACTTAGGTTTCTTAGATTAGTTGATTCAAATTTCATTCATAAAATAAATCAAACAACAGCCAGAACATTATTAATGAGAACAATGAAGAAGGAGGAGAATTTGGAGTTAGCAAGCCAGACATGAAGTCAAACGCCTTTAATCCTGGCACTCAGGAGGCAGAGGCAGGCAGATCTCTGAGAATTCAAGGCCAGCTCGGTGTACAGAATAAGATCCAGACCAACCAGAGCTACACAGTAAAACTTGGAGGAGGAGGAAGAGGAGGAAGAGGAGGAGGAGGAGGAGGAGGAAGAAGAAGAAGCCGCCAGGTGAAGAAGAAGAAGAAGAAGAAGAAGAAGAAGAAGAAGAAGAAGAAGA
>CAJQZJ010001241.1:714275-726980 GCA_907164525.1 Lophiomys imhausi
AAAAAAAAAAAAAAAAAAAAAAAAAAGTAGGACTTGACAAACTAGGAAAATCATTTGCAATCTGATAGGCAATAAGTTAATTTCCTTAACCTCACTACCAAATTGCTACAGCAAACAAGCTGGTGTCACACTGGTTTTCCCATTTAACTACAAAGCTACACGAAAACACTAAGGTCAGCCAACAACTCCCGGGAACACAGGTAAGCAGTCGGGGAAGGCCAGCCGTGCTGCCCTGACACTCAGTCAGTGGGGCTGGTCAGCACCACGTACAGTCTAGACTGCAGAATGACTCACCAGGTGGGGCCCTGAGAACTGGGAGCCACCCCCTGAAGGAGAGAACAAACCCACAGAAGTGCGCTGGCCCTGGGTGCAGTTCTCCTAAGCTCTGAGCCAGTGGAGAGCAGGGCATGTGGGAGAGCGCAGCCAAGGTGGAAGCAACAAGAGGGCTGACAATTATCTGAGACCCTAGGAATGAGAGTACAGTGAATCCAGGTTCACCCATGATGTCACAGGGTACACCAGGGAGTCACATAGCTCAGAACCTCCGTAGTTTCATAAACACAATAACTGAAAAGTACCACACATGCCAGGAGAAAGGACTAAACCACAGAAAACTAAAGACCAAAAATGGAACCTCAATCAGAACTGGGGGCAGTCGTCCTAGATTTACAGTGCGGTCATACCTTGACAAAGCTTGCATAACTTGAAACTGCTGAAGTTAGAAATAACAGCTAATGCGCTTGGCTAACCATCAGCCTCAGTCTCCTTTCTGTTGCTATGATAAAATACCCTGACAACAGCAACTTAAGGAAGAAGACGTTCATTGTGGCTCACAGTCCCAGGGTGCAGTTCTCTATAACAAGAAAGGCATGGTGGTAAGTGCTTGAGGCAGTTGGTCAAATCCATCCTGAGGCAGGAAACAGAGCTCACTCTGTCCTCTCTATGAAGCCCAGGACCCAAGACCAGGGATGGTCCTGGACCACTACTAGAATGAGTATTCCCATTTGGCCAACAATGAAGATGATCTCTTACAAGTGTGCCCAGAGGCTAATCTAACCTAAATAACCCAGCATGGTTCTCCCTGGAGGCTTGTCTCTCAGGTGTCACAGGTACTGTCAAGTTGACAATCAACACTAACCGTCACACCATCCTTAGGCTCCCCCAAATCCAGACAGTCTCTCTCTGTGTAGCCCTGGCTGTCCTGGACTCACTTTGTACACCAGGTTGGCCTTGAACTCAGAGATCCACCTGCCTCTGCCTCCCGAGTGCTGGGTGGGATTAAAGGAGTGGGCCACCTCCACCCAGGCTGTCATCTCTAGTCTAGAGTGACACTAAGTTCTCTGATAGTAGGCTAGAATGGGGTTGGCAGCTTGCCATTGCTACAAGAGTATTACACATCACTGACATGAAAAGATCAAATTTCCAAGTACAGCTTCTACTGAATGTGCACACGAACTTCACACCATTGTAAAATCAAAAAGCTGTGTAGGTATGCTGATGTGAGCAACCACCCAGAACAGAAACAGTAATAATGCTGAGGGCTGCGAGGCGGCTTAGCTGGCAAAGTGCTTGCTGCACAACCATGAGGACCCATGTTTAAGCCCCAGCAACCCACAAGGTCCATGTTCAGTGACAGCACATGGTAGAGAAATGTCGGGGGAAGAGGCCAGAGGTCAACCTTTGTCAGGGATGATGGTGGCATTACGGAGATGGTGAAAGCACTGGGAGGGAGGTGGCGTCCTCTGTCTCGCTTGCTCTCTGCTTCTTGGATGCACATGTGAAGCAGCTGCTGGCACACCCTGCCATCACTGTAACAACTGTAACTCACCCCTACAGATGAGAGAGACCAAGGACCACAGCCCCAGAACGCTAAACTGTGGGCCGAGTCAGTCTTTCCTCCTAAGCTGCTCTCACAGGCACTTGTCACAACGATAAAAAATCTCAGAGGCTGTGGACAAGAGAAGAAATCAGTGCAAACCAAAAACACTGTGCAGAGTGAGAGCCAGCTCAGCCGTTAGGAGCACACACCTCTCTCAGAGGCCTGAGTTCGTAATGCCAACACCCTGTGACTCCATTTCCAGGGGAGGGCATGCCCCTGTCCTCTGTTAACACCTGTACTCAAACACACACACCCCCACATATATATATATATATATATATATACACACACACACACACACATAATTTAAAATAAATAAATCTCTAAAAATAGAAAGGAAATACTGTGAGTTGAAGGATATTGTCACCTCTTCAATCTAGTCTTGATGCAACCCCAATGAAAATGTCAGCAATTATTCTGGAAAACACCAAAAGGCCATTCTAGGAGCTGGTCAGGCATGCAAAGGACCACTGGCAAGAAGAAGCACCTTGAAGAGGGACAGAGTGGCACGCCTCCACTACCAGCCATGGAGGAAACTCACAAAAGGTGTAGCACATGAAGCAGGCAGAACTGGCACAGGAGGAACCAGCACATCAGTGAACAGAGGTGGCCCCAAGAGCCTGAATCAGCAAGGGACAGTGTGGATCAAGTAAACAGCCACATGGGTCCTGCCTCGCTTAAGTTGATCCCAAGTGGGGCAAAAGATAAAAGCCACCAGAATAGATCTGTAGAACTTGGGGTAGGCAGACATTTCTACTTTTCTTAAATAGAATCAAAAAAGCACCAAAGGGGGAAAACGTCAATAAACTGGGCCAAAGTAAAATTCAGAACTTCTGTCACCAAAAAGACGTCCAACGCCAGGTAAAGTAACTAACACTTGGAACCCAGCCCCTGGGCTACAAAATGAATTACTCTTGTTTCAAAAATGGATCCCATCAAGACAGCTCAGTGTGTAAGGACATATGGGTTCAGCTCCCAGCACCCACACAAGGCTCACAACTGTCTGTAACTCCAGTTCCAGGGATCTGACACCTTCGGGACCTCATGGACACTAAGCACACTCATACACATACATTAATTAACAATAAGTTTTAAGGTTTTAAATGTGGGGCTGGAGAGATGGCTCAGCAGTTAAGAGCACTGCCTGCTCCTCCAAAGGGGGGCCACGTGTACTGTACTTTTTCAGGGTGTTTATATGTGCATGTGGCGGCCCAAGGTCGTTGCTAGATAGCTTCTCTCATTGCTCTCCACTTTGCTGAGGCAGGGTCCTGCTGAGCGGGGAGCTCTCTGCTTCAATTGGTCTAGCTACCCAACTTGTTCCCGGAATATGGTCTCTGCCTCCCAACTGTGATCACTGGCTGGCCACCAGGCCCACCTGGCTTTTACATGGAAACCCAAACTCCAAGCTCAACTCCGACTTGCACAAATGCTTTACCCACTGAGCCATTGTCCAAGCCCATACTTCATTTCTTAAGTATCTACCAGTACACATCAATAAAGGAACACTCAACAGTCCCTCAAAGGAAGCAAAAACACAGGCAGTTCAGAACAAGAACATAAGTGCCATTTGTGCCTATAACTCCACTCACTCTGTGGAAACCAAGAAAAGTGAGGATGAAAATGGAGGTGCGGTGACAGACACACCTTGGAACTGTGACCTCACCAGGCACAGGGTGAAAGGTCCCCACTCTGACCAGGATCTCATTTCTGGAGTTCTTTCTAGATCCCTGTCATGGAGCCCTAGGAAACAGATAAAAAGAAAAGGCAGTGTGGATGTTCGCACCTGTGGCTGAGGAGCAGCCTGCCATGGATGTTAAGCACAGAACAGGAAGCTGCATTACCAAAAAAAAAAACAAAACAAAGAAAGAAGCTGGACATCGTCTTCCTAGGTCACCCCACTAACCCAGCAGTGGCACTCTGTGGGAGTGATTATCTAGTGGAAGGGATAGCCTAGTCACAGTATAAGTACACGTTAGTATCTTGTGCCTAGGTGAGAAGAGCAAGCGTCCTCTCCGGGGAAAGCCGAGACACACATGGAGCAGAGACTGAGCCATCTGTTTGGCTCATTTCCCACATCTCCTTGACCAAGTACTTTTTGTGATAAGACACTGAGAATGAGTGGACAGAACCTGTCTGAAGACCCTGGGGTGGAGACTATATTCTGCTACCTCTCCCTGACTAGACTGACCAGCCAGCCCTCGTGGTGGCCTTCATCCAGGGGACAGAAGCACATGGCCTACGGGAGGGGCATACTCACCTGGGCTGAGGGGGCATTCTTGTGGGCTTTCTTATAGATCAGAGCCGGGCAAATGAAGCAGATGAGGCTCCCCATCGTCGCCCCAGTGAGACCAAGGATGGTTTCCACTACAAATGAACAGATAGCAAGGGGTGACTGGGAGACTGTGCTCACCCGGTGTAAGGGTGAATAGGGTCACTGTAAAGGCTGTTGGAGTGTCAGTGAACAAACATTTGCTGTACCTAAGGGGCTCCACTACCACCTCCACCTTTCTCCTCCTCCTCATACACTAAGATTTTTCAGAGTGGAGCATCCTGGGAAATTCTGACAGCTCATCTTTAAATGGTCAACTACAGGGGGCTTCCTACAAAAATCAGATGTTGGCTCCACATGGACTACTATACGCTTCCATCACTCCACAAATGACCTAATGCCTTGTCTTAAGATATGTGTGAAAAAAGCTACAATGTGCTTGCTTGGCTGAAGCCATTGCTCCTACGTTTCATGGCAGCAAGCTACAACTGGTCTGCTAAGGAACAGGTGTGACCTTGAACTTCTAGGTAGGTTTTTGGACGGCAGAGAAAAAGGCATGAGCCTTGGGAGTAATCTCACTGAATGCTAAGCATGGGCCAGGACACCTGGGTCCCCCATGCAACAAGAAGAATGGAGCATGACTCAGGGCAGAAGAGAGGCAGAAGGCAGAAGAGACCCAGTCACCACAGGGGTCACCACAGGGGCCACCGACCTTACCGTTGGGGATCATGATTCCACCAACCATGGTTCCAAACACCACGGAGAGAGTGAGGACTTTAAACCGGAGTGGGGGCATGTAGCCTCCAGCAGCAAAGGTTCCATCTTTTTGCTACAAGAAAAAAGCCAGTTTTGAAATGATCACTTTCCAGTGACACAAAGCCACACAGGGCTCTGCCAACCAAGCCTATCTCTGCATGGGGTTAGGAGGGAGTTCACCTGCCAGGTGAATGTTCCAACATAATCAGATTTGGCTGAACAGCTTTAATGGAAGCCTTCAGAATGCCAGGAAGCTATAAGTGCCTTACTCCAGGTATGGGCTGTACATCTTACCACTTCATTTTGAAATGTTAGTATTATGCTCTTGTTTTCATTTTTCCTTTTACAGCAAAGACAAAACAGAGTCTTAGACACACAAACTAGACAGCAGAGTAGAGACAACTTGAACTCCAACTTGAAGCTGCTAGCATCAATGCTGGCAAAACCCAGAGACAAACAGAGTTGCCTACACAGCTGGCATGGCCGACAGGCCATCCTTCTGTGTTCTTTCACCAAGGCTAGTTCAAGCCATGCCTGGCCAGGGGCTGGGTGTGCTTTCGCATGTTTGAGAGTCAATCCCTAGCAAGAAGGAAAGAAGAGGAGAAAAAGGAAGGAAAGGAAAGAAGGGTGGATCTCTATTAAAACCTCCTGATGGCGGCCAGCAAGTAGGGCTCAGCAGGTGATGGCACTGTTAGTCAGAGCCTAACAACCTGACTTTGATCCCCAGAACCCACGTGGTGCAGGGAAAGAACTGGATCCCACCAGTTCCCTCGGACTTCCATTTACACACCATGGGATCTCAGTCCCACTACCAGCACCAAATAAAAGCTTAAAGTACATACAAACAATGACAAAACCACTTCATTTCAGATGGGCATGGTGGTACATACTGTGATTCTAGCAGGCAGCAGGAGGGAGAATCCTGAGTTCAAGGCCAGCCTGGAAAACATGGCAGACTTCCCTCAAAAGAACCTCAAGACCTCATGTCACTTAAAGTCTGTCTGGATCAACAAGATGGTCTAGAGTAAAAGCACCGGCCACACAAGGCAGACATCATCTGGGTTCAATGTCTGCGCCCATAACAGGAGGGAACCAACCTCTAAAAGTTGTTCTGACTTATACACACACATGCACACGCACACACACACACACACTCTTTTTTTTTTTTTTTGTTTTTTGGTTTTTTTTTTTTTGAGACAGGGTTTCTCTGTTTAACAGCTCTGGCTGTCCTGGACTTGCTTTGTAGACCAGGCTGGCCTCGAACTCGCAAAGATCCGCCTGCCTCTGCCTCCCAAGTGCTGGGATTAAAGGCGTGCACCACCACCGCCCGGCTACACACACACACACTTAAAGCTTGTTTATTTCTAACTAGGAAACGCTCCACCTACCACTGTCATGGAAACACAACTGGCCCAAGAGAATGAAAGAGGATCATACCTGCTGCTCAAATAGCAGTGTGTTCAAGGCCTGTCTACATGGCAGGATCATCATGGGGAAGCCCACAGCCACAGACATCACGAAGCCCACTCGGATCATCTCTGTCACCAGGTTGGAGGGGAAGTGTATCAGTACATTGCCTGCAGTGGCATCAGTGAAGCTGACATAACCAAAAAAACCCACCTGTTGGAGGAGGAGAAATCACAATGTGGCCCAGCTGTGTCTCAGCCAGTCCACCACCAATCACTCTCTGTGCCTGCCTGCTGCCTGCCTGCCTGCCTTTGTCCCAGATTGGCCTCAGAGTACCTCCCCAAGGAAGCTGGAACAAGACCCACTCTCCAGGGCAATAACAAAAAGACCTCTCAGTTCCTCAGTCATAAGACTCCTGCTAACCAGAGGCAGACTGTTGACATGTAACATCAATGTAACTTCACCAGAACTATAAATGAGGCAAAAATGAAAATGAAGGTTCTAGAATCCCTTCTTCAGAGGAGCCACTCTTAATCTGGTTTCACACTCAATCAGGAGCTAGGTGTAGGGTCTGTGATCTCAGCCTTCAGGAGGCATAGACACAGTGAGACCCTGACTCAAAAAACCAAAACTGAAATAAAACAAATCCTATCAAACAACTGTGGGGTTAAGAGGACGGAAGAAGACCCAGGACTGGATGGTGCTCCAGGGAGCACTCAGAAGACTCCAGCCACAGAAGAGGGTGGAGCTAAGGCAGCCCCAGCACTTCTCCCCTTCTGGTTCTGGGGATCAAACCTACAGGTCGTCGATGCAAGGCAAGTTCTCTACCAACTAGGCTGCTTACCGATCTCTACATTCTTACTTAAAGACAACTCATAGAGGGCAGGGTGGTGGTGGTGCACACCTTTAATCCCAGCACTTGGAAGGCAGAGACAGGCAGGTCTTTGAGTTTGAGACCAGCCTGGTCTACAGAGTGAGTTCTGGGACTACACAGAGAAACCCTTTTGGGGGCAAGAGGGAGACTACTGAAAATGTTCATGATGTTTGTGGATGGGGTATCCTCTCACACTGTACCTCGTGCATCCTAATTTCTTTTTAGTGGGAACACTAATTAACAATGGCCACAAGGAGGGTTAAAACAATCTGGAACCAGTCGTGGCCAAGACACCTGAGCTCTTCAGACTAGACAAAGTCAACACAACTGCATGTGGTGGGACTCACCTACAATCCTAGCACCTGGGAAGCAATAGAAGGATCACCCCAAATTTGAGACCAGCCTCATCTGCATAAAGAGTTTCAGGCCAGCCAGGAATACAAAGTAAGACCCTTTCTTCAAAACCAGAGGAAGATGCAACATGGTCCAGGACAGAAGCAGCTCATAGGTGCCTGGGCCTGGAATGGCTGGGGGTGAGAAGCTGAAATACTCTGGGTCCCCACGAACACAGTGCACCTGCAGACATGGCATGGGACAGCTGAGAGCTGATGGCATGTCTGAGACCCTGATGATGGCAACAAAGGCCACGTGGGGTCTTGAGTGCACAAGGCACCAAGGAGACGGGGTGGAACAGCTCCTACCATGACATAGAAGGCAGTGACCACGTTGAGGGAGGAGGCAAATATGGAGCTCATGGTCTTCACAGATGGCTCATCCAGGCTGTCATAGGTGGGCAGGACCTGGCTGTGTAAAGACAAGTGAGTCACAGACTCTAAACGAGCAGGCTCTAAAACCTCATCCGCCCCTCCTGACAACTCCTAGGACCTCGACCAAAATGGCCCAGGCTACAAGCCTCTGGCACCTCCTTCCCAAAATACTGTCCACAGACCATGACTCGTGGTACCAGGGACAGGAGCTGGGTGACCCTGTGGATGGCAGCACTGTGATGGACGCACAAACCTACACCCAACAAGGTTCCATGTGGATGCCTCACATTCATAGCTACTGCTGCTGTGGAAGCAATAGTGGGACTGGGCAGGGAATTAAATAAAGCACATCTGAGGAGGAGCATGCAGGATGTTGGGGTATACCACTGCCAAGGGATGGGGACGTCAAACACACACTGCCTCGTACCATGAGCAGACGACACAGGGGTGAGCACAGACAAGGAGACAGCGAGGTGCAGCTCCCAACTCGGAGCCTCGTGCCTGGGATGAGAAAACTGCCCAGTGCCCAGGAGTGGGCTGCTGCTGGACAGGTGGGAGGGACCCAAGTCTCCTATGGGACAGGAACATGACAACCTCACGAAGGCTCTTTGCCATCAACATATCTGAGGACTTGGGACAGAAAACCCAACTGAGAGGAACATACAAGTTTCCTCTCTATATCAAGGTGTGGGGAAACCAAGACTGGAGAGAGATGACATAAGAGGAGAGAGAGCTGATTGGAGGTGATACATGTTAAGATACTAGCTAAAGAGCTAGTGGGGCTGGAGAGATGGCTCAGAGGTTAAGACCACTGGCTGCTCTTCCAGAAGTCCTGAGTTCAATTCCCAGCACCCACACGGAGGCTCACAACCATCTATACTGGGATCTGGTGCCCTCTTCTG
Source organism: Lophiomys imhausi (assembly GCA_907164525.1). Taxonomy (NCBI): domain Eukaryota; kingdom Metazoa; phylum Chordata; class Mammalia; order Rodentia; family Muridae; genus Lophiomys; species Lophiomys imhausi. The sequence continues at coordinate 723,130 of CAJQZJ010001241.1, forward strand.
GCCTGCAGGCATACATGCAGACAGAACACTGAGTACACAATAAATAAATGAATCTTTAAAAAAAGAAAAGAAAAGAAAGAAAGAACTAAGCTAGAACAGGAGGGAAAATCTGGTTGCCTTCCTCAAGTACTTCCCTTCCTCAAGTACTGGTGGCTATGGCCTTCCAGGAGAAGATCAAAGGCACAAAGAAAGTCATACTAGGAGCAACCAGGCAAGTGAGTGTGTGTGTGTGTACAACCACACACATGTGCATGCTGGAGATCAGCAACCAACAAACAGACCACACAAGGATCAGTGGAGCCATACCCAAAAACATCTTTAAAAAGTTTAAGGAAATCAAACAGACACACTACTCTGGTCAAAAAGTAGGAAGAGTCAGATGCACACGCACAGATGTGTACACAGATGCACATGCACAGATGCACACACACAGATGTGTACACAGATGCACACGCACAGATGCACGAACACAGATGCATGTGCAAATACACATGCACAGATGTGTACACAGATGCACACGCACAGATGCACATGTACAGATGTGTGTACACAGATGCACGTGCACAGATGCACACATAGAAGCAGATGCACATACAGATGCGCGTATACAGATGCACATGTACAGATTAATATGCACAGATGCACACACTGATGCGCATACACAGATGTGTACACAGATGCATATACACTGATGCACTTACACAGATGCACACACACAAAAGCATGCACACAGATGCACATGTACAGATGTGTGTACACAGATGCACATGCACAGATGCACACAGATGCACACAGATGCACATGTACAGATTAATATGCACAGATGCACACACAGATGCACACGCACAGATGCATGCACATGCACAGATGCACGTACAAAGATGTGCATATACAGATGTACATTGATGCATTTACACAGGTGCACACACAGAGATGCATGTACACAGATACACATGCACAGATGCACATATAGACAAGGGCACTGCAGGTGATGGCAGTGTGCCTGGACACAGTGGACAGGCTGATCCAAAGGCTTCCATCCAATCCCAACTGCCCTGGCCTTTGGAGAACAGCCTCTGTGGCATCACACAACTACCCCTAGGCTGAAAGGGACATCTCCAGGTGCACTCTGTCCCACCAAGGCTTTCTATGTTCAATGTGGCTATTTGTCTGGACCCATGATGACAGTTCTGTGTAACACAAGATTCATTCACCATGAAACAACATCAAAGGGCCAGATGATGACAGCAAGAACTGTACCAGGGACAAGGTAAAGGACTGGCTGCTATCCCAGTGGAGACAGGCCCTCTGGTACAGGCCACTGAGAGAGGAAGAACCTCTCTCATGTAACCTCATGTGGCAAGAAAAATCCCAATGCCTGTATCATGGGGACAGTATGTGACCAACACAGAGCAAGAGGGCACATTTAACGGCCCCCAGGTCTTCCTGGAAGGGAGATGAATCCTGCACTTAGACAATGACATGCTGCCACCCTCCTGGAATCGGTACTTGCACTAAGAACTAACCCACAGACCTGCACTGCCTGCTAGGCGGCCACCATCAAGGAAGCCCAGCAGCAGACTTAGTTTTCAAAAAGCAAACATGCAGGCAGAAAGGACAAGTGGTAACTAGGTACACTGCACAAGAATGTAACTTCTGTCACTGATGATAATGGGGACATTAAACAGCAAGGCTGGAGCACATTCTGGCGGAGACAGAGCTGCCAAGAGGGAGCCGGTAAGTGGGAAACGATGGTTTGGATCTCGCATGTGAGTGTAAACACAGCAGTGTGAGCAAATTTTCTCTGTCACACTAGTTTACAATTGGCACAATACATGCCCACTGACACCACAGGAGGGGGGCTTCTCTGCCAGCCCCCCTACACACACATGCCGATGGTCTTTTCCCACCGATGTCAGATTTGCACTTACTGTTCCCACCCGGGCATGCAACACTAGCTCCTGCCACCCTGGTGGAGAAGGCAGCAATGCTGCGATGGTGGAGGGGCCCATTCTGTGTTCACAGAGCCCCGCGTGCCAGAGAGCCCGCCCGCACACACGGGACTTGAGACATCATAGCAGCAGCCTGGAGTCAATGTTTGTGCAACTTTTTTTAAAATATTCTCAGAAGAACAGCGAAATTCTGGCAAAACACTCGGGCCTCTGCACAATCAGATGGCTGGGTTGCTGCTGTACCCTACCCCGCAACCAACTCTCCTCTCATGGGATGTGGGAAACTAGGTGCCCTTGCCAGTTAGCCCCTGCAACAGTTTATTTCCTAGTCACCACAGAACTCTGCCCTCAGCCAAGAGAGAACAGGTCACACTACAACAAGCCACCACTCCTCAGCGGCCAGGAACAAGAGAAGTAGGACCCAGACCCCACACCTCACTTCACTCCCACTCCAGTCTACGCCCTCAGCCCCACCTTGCCCCCTCTTTCACCTCAGTAGTACTTACGACTGACAGGCAAAGGACATGCCAAAGATGGGAACACAGCGAAAAACGCCTTCCCAGCGGATATAGCTGACCCGCTGCAGCCACTGCCCACTGAAGAGGCCATGCTTAAGGGAGGACAGTACAATCTAGAGCAGGAAGAGAGTGGGACCCGGGATCAGGAGACAGTGTGCGGCTCTGCCCAGTACACAGCTTGTCGCACAGTAGCTACAGGAGACGTCAGCTCCTCTCCACATCAAAGCTGGCTTACTCCTGAAGCCTGGGGCTACCTCAGAGGCAGGGACTCCACCTCACCTGGTGACCCCCAGCTGACCTCTGTCCACACATGAAGCTCCTTCAATACTGAGGAGTGCACCCCACTGTGGAGGCTTCTGCACACAGTGGAGCAGCTCCTATGTGGGGGCCTCTTAGTAGAGAGAGAAGCAAAACCCCACTCACCAACCCAGCCCCGAGTCTGTCTCGAGTTACTAGGAGCATCTCCTCAATATGGGCATGTCTTTCCTTTCCTCGCCCTGGACAGGCAGACTCAGTCATCTCTCAGGGGCTCAACCCACTGAGGACATGGCTGTCTGAGTTAGGAGTTAACTGTCATTGGCTGGTCCTGAGAGCTCAGGGGCACAGGCTGACCACACTGCAATGAGAATCCTGCAGCCCTGACCACTATAAAGCTCCTGCCCTCAGGACAAATAGCCTCTTCCCTGACCAGGCAGGGTCAGGCAGCAGAGGGTGACAGCTCTCTAAGAGGTTCCCACACCTCATCTGTGAAACCGTACTTTTTAATAATTAAACATAAACACTTTTTTTTTTTTTTTTTTTTTGGTTTTTCGAGACAGGGTTTCTCTGTTTAACAGCTCTGGTTGTCCTGGACTCGCTTTGTAGACCAGGCTGGCCTCGAACTCGCAAAGATCCGCCTGCCTCTGCCTCCCAAGTGCTGGGATTAAAGGCGTGCGCCACCACCGCCCGGCTTAAACACTTCTTTATTAATAACTATATACACTTATAACAAATACCCTTAATTACTATTCCTACAACCCCTAAGACCTAACCACTAAACCTATTGATAACTATTACCACTATTTTCATAACCTTTTAGAAGGATACAGTCTCTGGGGCAGGTCCTCAGTCGTCAGGAACACAGTCTCTGTGGTAGACCCTTTAATGCACTTAGCAGTCTTTATTCTGGAATATCTCAGACGTAGGTTCATCAGGGTAAATTGGCTATGGCAGCTTCACCTTAAATAAGGCTTAAGGCTTTCTTCTCTCAGGGAGACCTCAGCCGTCTGTAGGCCAACTTATTTCCTTCGTATCAGCAACTCTGCCACTCTGCCTCAGTCTTTAAAGCTGGCCAAAGTTCCGTTCAGGCCGCTGTTCGGACAGGTCAAACCCCTCTAGGCAA
>CAJQZJ010001241.1:741980-766155 GCA_907164525.1 Lophiomys imhausi
GTCTTGCTGAGGCTTTCTCTGCTCACCAGCTTCCTTCTGCCTCAGGGAGATCTGGCCATTGGTCTACCAGCACTTTCTCCAGCAGTACTCTCTAGCATCGGAGCTCTCTAATATCGGGGGCCCTTAGCACACAGAGCTCTCCGGGCTCATCCACTTGTCCTTAAATAGGATCGCTCCTTGTTCCACCTGCTTCAGCTTAATTTGGGCTCCGCCCACTTAGCAGCTGAAAGCAATGCCAGGTCATAAAGTCTCTCCTTGTCTCACCTGGCTTCAACCTTGTTTTTCAGTCCAAAGAGACTCCCCTCGTTTCACGTGACTTCATCCATAAGCTGATAAGCTAATTGCTCCCAGCCAAGTTGATCTTCATGCCCCGGATTAAGAGACTGTATCAGAAACCTAGATATTCACTAAATCTAACTTATATTAATCTATCAACCCCTACAGCTCTGTTTGCCTGGAGTTTCATGGATAAGGAGATACTTCAAAACTCTGGTCCCAGACTTTCTTTAGACCTACCATGCCAAATGAAACAATGTGAAACAAGAACAAAGCAAGGGAAACACAGGCAGGGTTTTTGTGGTTTCATATGAAATATTAAAGGGGGACCTGAAGCCAGGACCCTGCAAAGTAGTGGTTTCCACCCACGCAACTATGAATAGGCCTGCTTGGAGCAGTGCCAGTACAGCAGAGCTAGCCCCACTTAGGGCAGGGGAAGAGAGAGAACTCAAGAGGGTCCAGTAGGTTCAACCCCTGTCCAGAGCCCAGGATTCATGTCCTGCTCCACAGGGACGCTCCTGAGGCCTTCACATTTGTCATCTGACTGTGATTTACATAAGGAAACAGAATCTTTGCAAGAATGGCACTCTGGGGAAAGAAGGGCCAAGAGCTCTGAGACTTGACAGCGCCAGGACAGACAGTGACAGAGCCCTGATAATGGCTAGCATGCATGGCCACAGCAGTGTCTTACCAGGGAAGGGGTCTCTGCCTTCCTTCCTGACCCAGAACTATTTCCAGCAGATGATGAATTAAATGCTGACTCAATAAGGTCCCTCGGGACCTTAGTGGTCATCCGGTTATCCACTGTGTGTCCCATAGTCCAGCAGATGAGGGAGAAAGAGGTAAGTCCTGGTCTTCTGAGAGCAGCTAAAGGCAGTGCATGTGACAGGATGGTCTCAACCTTGTCACAGCCCCAGCTTCCTGCCCCTTGTTTCCTCTCTCACACTGGGCCAGCAGCCCTGTGAAGTTGGAGAGCAGGAAACACACATCCACTGGGTATGAATGAGCTAAACACAATCCTTGTTGCTTTTAACTGAGGAAGAGGCACAGTGTTGGCAAAAAGCCAGGCAGCTGGCATCCCACAGACTTCAGCCTCCAGGGGTTCACTCTGGTCTTTCCCAGACTCAGCTGGGGAGAGAACCTAGCCTACCCCATAAGTTCAACTAGCAAAAGATGAAACCCAGTTCAGACTGTTACAACCAAGGTCTAGACAGAGAATTTCAAAAAACTAAAAGAACTCCAGAGGCTATGACATCCATAGTGCCTGCCATGTCACCAAAGAATACCCTCCAAGCCCTGTGCAAGAACACTCAGCATAAGACATGGAGGGCAGGCTGGCCTGTGCTGCCACAGGCCTTCAGTCCCAGCACTCTGGAGGCAGAGGCAGGCAGATCTGTGAGTTCAAGGCCAGCCTAGTCTACAGATTGAGTTCCAGGACAGTCAGAGCTACACAGAGAGCCCACTCCCCCAAAAAGTTCACAGAGGGCCTAAGCACTGACCCATTCCAACTCCACGCTCATTCCTTCATGTGAAGTGTGGTCTACTGCACACTTCACATACACAATACCCTCTCCTAGAAAGTTCTAGAACACACATGCTTCCAGATATAGGAAAATGGAAGTCATCAGTTACTCAAAAGAGTAGAAGGAGACAGTGCTCTCTTCTCCTGCATCACTCTAAACAGGGCCCAGGCTGAGACCAGGCTGTCTGCCCACCTGCCTGAGACCTGAGAGACAGGGCCACAGGACACCATGCAGAACTGACTCCACCTGTCTGCAACACCCAGCAACAGCAAGGCAAGAAAGAAATGCTATTCAAGATAGGGACACAGATGAGGCTGCTGTTCATGACTACCAGGAACATAATGAGGCAGGGAAGGCTGGCCAGGATGGGCATGAGGCTGGCAGCACTAGGCAGGTGCACAACACACAGTCAGCTCCAGAGACAGCATAAAACAGGTATCAGGGAGCTCCACTGCACAGTCTTGCTCACACTGCTCAAGAACATACAACAAGAGGCATTCAGCTGCCATGCCCCCACAGGCACTACTCTAGGGCTATGAAGAGTGAGAGGCATGCCGACTATGAGCCATGATGACAGAACCAGCAATACCCACTCTGCACAGCTGAGAACCCAAGAGGCCATGTGGATGTCATACACCTCCACTGCTAGAGAAGGTGGCCTCCATCCCAGAACAGAGTCTAAAGCGCAGAAGAGTTTCCCGGGGATCACTGATCAGTCTCTGTTACCTTCTATATTGATTGGCTTTGTCTACTTGACGCAAACCTACACATGTCTAGGAGAGGGGCCCCAACTAAAAAAACACCTCCATCAGATTTCCTATAGTATGTCTGTAGGGCACTTTCTTCATTAAGGATCGGTGTGGGAGGCCCAGCTCGCTGTGGATGGTGCCACTCCTGAGCAGGTGGTCCTGAGTTGCATAAGAAAGCAGGATGAGCAAGACATGAAGAGCAACGCAGTAGGGAATGCTCCCTCATGGCCTCTGCTTCAGTCCCTGCCCTGACTTCCCTCAGTGATGACCTGAGAGTTATGTGGGATAGAACAAGCAGGGCCTGGAAGCAGAAAGCAGAAGGTTCAAAGTTTATTTAAAAAAAAAAAAAATCCAAATCCAAAATCACAACAGCAAACACAAACAAAGCAAACTAGCCCAAATTCACACCTCCACCACTGTGCTATGACCCTCCACCCTGCATACATTTATCCTCCAGTGCTGTGTGGGGTGGGCATAGGAGAGGTCACTGCCACAGCTGCTGATGCTCTTAAGACTAAAATGCAAAGTGGCCAATGTGAGGAAAAAGGTTCCCAGGCCGCCATGGAGTGCAAATAGCAAACAGGCTCTTTGTTGAAGACAAGGCTACCACCCTGGAAATTCTTCACCTTCTTCCATGGTCTCTAAGTGAGGACAAAGGCCATCTGCCCATCTCATCTACAGAGCCCCAGTGCCCATGACCCAACCCAGGGTCCACTCTCATGCACCCATAGACACAGGCCATCTGTCAGGTCTGCTGTACTTGGAGGGAAGGAGGGGCTCACCCTCCACACACCCTGACAGACTGCAGCACAAGTGAACAAGTGAGTCCTGGCCACCAAGAGGATGAAGGACAAGAGAGAAAGGCAGGTAGAGAAGAGGGCACCTCATACCTTTGTATATCACTCCAATTCAGTTTTTTTTGTTTTGGTTTGGTTTTTGGTTTTTGAAGACAGGGTTTCTCTGTGAGCTTTGACTGTACTGGAACCCACACTGTAGACCAGGCTGGCCTTGAACTCACAGAGATCCACCTGCCTCTGCCTCCCGAGTGCTAGGATTAAAGGTGTGTGCTACCACATCTGGCATCCAATTCAGTTTTAAGAAGTACTTTATTTTGCATTATTTCATTTGCCCCAAAATTCTGCACCATTTTCTTTGCTTGGCAGTGAGAGCTAGGAGCAGAGGCCAGACACAATGCAGTGAGAGCGACATTCCAACCACACTGGCTGCTGGGTCAGGAATATCTCCAAGAGGCTAGGAATTTTCTTTCCACATTCTCCCACAAGGCTAAGTCCCAAGAACAGAAGAGTAACATTCTGACCCCCATGCCAAAGAATCCCAGAATGAGCTGCACAACAAGAAAGTCCAAACCTGGCAGGCAGGAAGAATCAGACTTCACGCACCGACATAAGGGGAGGACAAGAAAGTAAGGCACCCTCCGCACCCTTGAGGTCACACCACCTAGACCAAAGTAGTGAGTGCTGCATTGAGTCCTGGCCACTGACACTGTTTTAAACTAAACAGAACTAGAGGAGACAGAACTGCAATCCACAGCCCTGGACAAAGGCCCACCCCTTGGGCAGATGGGCCCTGAGTCTCGGCCACAAGCTGGACTGAGAGTTTCCTCCATGGAGTTCCAGGACTTGAGATGTTCCTCTCAGCTACTGCAAGGTAGGCTTGCAGGTACTGGAGTCAGAGGCAGCATATCAGCAGAAGGCGTGTGCACAGCGACTGTACTGAGCTAGGGGGTGAGCATGTGCTCTGTATAAAGGAGCCGTGAAGGCAAGGGCGAGAAAGACGCCTGCTGCTCAGTACCCTCCATCTCAGGTCCCTTCTAAAGCAGGTGATTTTTTTTTTGTTTTGGAGACAGGGTTTCTCTGTGTAGCCCTGGCTGTTTTGGAACTCAGTCTGTTGACTAGGCTGGCCTCAAACTCAGGAGATTCATCTTCCTCTGCCTTCCAAATGCTTGGATTAAAGGGGTGCACCACCAGGCTTTTTCATTTTTAAACAACGTTGTTAATTGTATGTTTTAAAAATTATTTTATTCACCACTTTAAAAACAGAGGCAAGTAGATCTCTGTGAGTTCTAGGCCAGTTTGATCTATATAGCAAGTTCCAGGCCAGATAGAGCTGCACAGTGAAACTTTGTCTCAACAACAAGCTGAACATGGTAGCAAGCACACCTTTGATCCCAGCATCTGCTCTGCATACAGAGCAAGTTCCAGGACAGCCAAGGCTACACAGGGAGACACCATCTCAAAAAACCAAACAACAACAAACCACAGTAATGTGTGTGTGTGTGTGTGTGTGTGTGTGTGTGTGTACATAAATATAAATTCTATTCATTATTGTGTATGTGTGTACAGCCAGGCCACACTGTAGATGTGTAGGACAGAGGACAACCCCGTGTAACTGGTTCTCTCCTTCAGCCTTCATCAGTCACCTCTATGTGGATTAAACTCAGGTTGTCAGCCTTGTACCATCTCACTAGCCCTTGTTTTGTTTTTTGAGACTGGCCTCAAATTTGCTATGAAGCCTACCAGAGGCAGGTCTTGAACTTCCTATCCTTATCCTCCTGCCTTATCCTTCCAAGTGCTAGGAATACAGGCACGCACCACCAGCTGGCATTAAAATTTAAAATAAGAAAAAACATTGCTCTCCAAAAAAAAAAACTCCTTAAGAAGAAACAGAAGAAAAATAGCTAAACAAGAGGAGTAAGACCCCAAGTACCCAAGCAAGGATGTCACACCTCTTAGGAAGGGCCTACCAGCTTTGTCGGCACTCTGAGAGCCAGGTCTTACCCAAGCCAGCATAGGTTCTCCTCTTGCTCAGGCTGGCCGACTTCACCAAGAACATGCAGGATTGGTGTGTCATCCAGGAGCAGAAGAGCAGGAGCAGGGCCCCCAGGACAATGCCACACTGTAGGATGGAAAGAAAAAGACACATTTGCAAAACCAGATCTTCTTGGAGTCTCCACTTCCTACATCCATAGCACAAATGATCTGCCTGCCTCTGCCTCCCAAATGCTGGGATTAAAGGCATGTGCCACCATGCCCGGATCCTGAGTGTGGTTCTTATTTTTTATTTATTTATTTTTTTTTTTAAAGATTTATTTATTATATATACAGTGTTCTGTCTGCAGGTGTATCTGCAGGCCAGAAGATGGTTGTGAGCCACCATGTGGTTGCTGGGAATTGAACTCATGACCTCTGGAAGAGCAGCCAGTGCTCTTAACCGCTGAGCCATCTCTCCAGCCCCTGAGTGTGGTTCTTAAAGAACCTTGTTAGTCTTAGATGGGTGAGGCCATCAGCTAGCATCCCATGCTCCCTCCACCCAGCTCACATGTAGCATCTTTAACCACCTTTCTCAACAGCCCTACATGGTAAACACAGTCTAGAAGAACTACGAATGATGTATGCCTTACTTACAAATTAAACAGACGCTGGCCATGTGATCCTGATGTGATTCTGATGGTCTTTTCCCATCAGAAATGAAATGTCTATGCACACCGGGCGTGGTAGCCTTTAAACCCAGCACTCGGGAGGCAGAGTTCTGTGAGTTCAAGGCTAGCCTGGTCTACAGAGTGAGTCCAGGACAGCCAGGGCTACACAGAGAAACCCTGTCTCAAAAAAGAAAAAAGAAAGAAAGAAAGGAAGAAAGGAAGAAAGGAAGGAAGGAAGGAAGGAAGGAAGGAAAGAAAGAAAGAACGAAAAGAAATGTGTATGGTGGGTTTAGCCATAATCTAACACAAGAAAGCGACCCAATGGTCCTCAAAGGTGACTAGAAAAACACCTCTAGTCCAATCATGCAAAGAAATATTAAGGTTCAATGGCACCAATGCACCACACTGCAGAAAAGAGGGGCCATGGAGGCAGCATACTGTATATTTCCATGTACAGAATATTTAGGAAAGACTAAGAACAGGGTCAGGCAACAAGTCACAAGACTGAGGGAGGGAGACCTGTTGATCACAGAAGGGCAGAGGTGACTTTTTGAAGATAACAAAACTCTATTCCATATTCTGACCACAGCAGCCACACATGGTATGCACACATTAAAACCCAAAGGACCACACCCTGAAACAGCTGCATTTTATTTCATGTAAACTACCCCTCAATAACTTTGACATAATCCCAGCACTCAGAAGACAAAGGCAGGCCCATCTCTGTGAGGTCGAGGCCATCCTGGACCGCCCAGCGAGTTCCAGGCCACTCAGGGATATAGAGTGAAACCATTTCTCAAACAAACAACAACAAAAGATATTAGTAGTTTGAGGATGTAGTTCAGCAGTAGAATGTTTGTCTGGAATTAGAGTCTCAGAACTGAAAAAATATAATAAACAAAAAAAAACCCAAAATATTAACATCACAACACCAGTGCAGTCTGTTACCAAAAGGGGAACTGAGAGGAAGGACATGGGGCTGCCTGTACTTTCTACTCAGGTGGCCATAAAGCTAAAATTGCTCCAAATTAATTAATTAATTAACTAAGCAAGCTTATCAATATAAAAGAAAAACCACAACATAACATCAATCTCTCACCAGAATAGTCCAAAGAGCAATGGTTCCAAACACTGCAGGGGACATGGTGTGCTTGAGCCTCCAACACCTGTGCTGGCCCATCCAACCCACTCCACCCACATCCCTCCCTCCCTATGGCAGGATCTGTGTGTCCCCCAGAGGAACACAGGCACAGTCTACCCACAACATGGAATATCCAACACATGCTGATTCCTACACACCATGACCCCACCTCCAACAGGTCAGACCAGGCCACACCAACCTCAGGCACCAGCCGGCGGCAGGGTGGTAGTCCTCTGGTGGGTAGGGGGAACTGGTGTGTGTGCAGCAGGGACACTTTGCTCCTTCGCTTTGTGAAAATTCATCAAGAGTGTACTAAAAGTGGATGCAGTCTTCTATACACTGAATAACAATAAAATGTTTCTCTTTCTTAAATGGCCAGAATCACTAAATAAACAAACACTAAACCCAAAGTTTTTTAAGTAGCATGCCTGCTAAACACTAACACACATTCCCCAATACTCTGCTGGACTCAGACGTCTCTGCCCCAAGACCCCTGGAGGAGACAGTCCAGTGATAGGAACTGACAGGTTTTGGGCACATAGTGTGACTACAGTCCAGTGATAGGAACTGACAAGTTTTGGGCACATAGTGTGACTGTTTCTTGTTTCACTGGCACACTTGGCTCCCCTTGCACAAGCTCCTCCCAAGCAGATCTTCACCTGGCTGGTCTTCATATGCTCTAGGGGAGGCCTAGCATCATGCACACAAGGCTCCAATCTAAGAGACTGGCTCAATCAATCATCTGAGCCCACACAGCGACCTCCCAGGCATCCACAGCAGAGACCAGTGAAGGGTCAGTCACACTTCACAGACAGGCAGCAAAGATGACAGGGTTCACTCAGATATTTGAAACCAGCCCAACACTCAGGTCCCATGATGCAGTTCTGCTCACAGACAAGTTTCTGTACACACTGATACACGTAGACACTCCAGAAACACCCAAAAGAGACGGGTTCAACATTGGGGTTCACAACACAGATGTTATCCCAGAGGGTGTAGCTCTGTCCTTCTGCCTACATGGATCAACCAGATCAAATACCAGACACAGGAGCCCTCAATCAGGATAGGATGTGGAGGATCAAATCTCCCTGATCAAAAATTGTTTCTCTATTTTTGCCCTGAGATGTGAAATATGAAACATGCAAAGTGGTTGTTAGTCTAATATTAAATTACCAACAACTCATTTTCACTTTCAAAATGTCTGTCACGGATTCATTTTCCATCTCACCTCCAAGTGTCATCAGGTAGAAGGAGTGTGGGTTGAGGTCCCACTGTCTCAACAGCAGGGGTCAGCAGCACACGGGGCATGAATGGGTGAAGGGGGACGGGACAGGGAAGCCCCACCACTTCCTTTGTTAAGAGTCATTACCCAATTTGACGTTTCCCTCGGCTTCTGCAGATCATTGGCAGATTCAAGAGCCACGTAGAAATGGCCATCTTTTCACGTGGCAGTGTCAACGCTGGAATAACACCAAACTTTTTGTATGCCTGCTTTTCCAACGGGGGTGATATGTGCACAGATCAGACCAAACTAATGCTTTAAACCACCTTAATTAAGCCCTATTGGAAGCCGGAGCTGAGGACCACCAGCATGGTTCCGTGTAGTCAGTCAGAGCCAAAAACAATCGGATGAACAAAAATACGATGAATCCGCTATTTTCTCGTTCTCTGTGCCCTACCGTATGGTGTTAGTAGACGCGGAGAGCGCAGATCCAGACGACGACACGCTTCGAGGACGTTGCTTGAGCGTCTCTTCCCTGCCCGCTGCGCTCACACACCCTTCCCACCCCGACTCACCTGTTTGAAGCAGAAAGGCATGGTGAGTACGCTGACCCCCACGATGCTGTTCACGACGTTCGTGACCAGCCCCCACTTGGAGGTGGAGGCCGCGGTCATTTTGAGAGTCTGGGGGCCGGGATAGCGCGACCCTAGCTAACCGTAAACCTGGAGCAAGCGGCCGACAGACAGGCGTCGCGGAGGTCAGCCTCCAGACCCTACCAGCCTACGCAGCTGCCTCACAGCCATGGTTAAAGGTTCCCGCCTCCGCCTCCCGGGAGTGAAGCAGAGACCCGGAAGAGCCCCGGGCAGCGACAGCAACACCTCAGCTCCGCTACGCTCCTCGGGCACACAAACTTCCGCCTTCCGACCACAATCTGCCAGGAAGTGACGGATTCAAAGGCGGGATAAGGAGGGACGCCAACCAACAAGTGAACTTGTGTGCCTGTAGGAGGCGTGGCTTGGGCGGGATCCTGAGGCGGGGCCAGGCGTTACCCTAGCCAATAAGAAGTATGTGGGGGCTGGGCTGCGGGGCGTGGTGGGCAGGGTCTGACTCAGGGCAGGGCAATAATTGGTGTTCCGGGTTCCACGCTTAGTCTTTGAAGTTTTGCTCCTCAGCTGGTGTCTGTGGCCGCTGGAAGACAAGAAAGGGAAACACTAACCTTCGGGTGAGGAGTGGGATCTTGAGGGCTAATTTTCAGGTCCTTGTCCACAGGAAGGATTTTGGGTCGCGATTGGCGGGAACCGTCTAGACTGAAAGCTAACTTCATTGGGGCAAAATTAGCACTTAGGATTTACAGCTGAATCTCCAGGACACTAAGAGGTTCAGAGACTAAGCCAAAGTCACAGCTTGTAGGAGGGAACATGGGGACATGCCTGCAATCTACCGCCCTAATATGAAAAAAACAAAAAACCCAAAAACAAAGGAAAGGTAAGAGGGAGGGACTAGAGAAATTAGGAGGATGTCAAGAGATGGTGACTTCTGGACTTGAAGGACTAATGAGAATTTGTCCTGGAGTAATGGACGTTAAAGAGCCTTAAGCAAGGGGTTGTGCCAGGCGTAATGGCGCACGCCTTTAATCCCAGCACTCGGGAGACAGGCAGGCGGATCTCTGTGAGTTCAAGGCCAGCCTGGCCTACAAAATGAGTCCAGGACAGCCAGGGCTGTTACACAGAGAAACCCTGTCTCGGAGGAAAAAAAAAAAAAAAGGAGGGGGGATTGCTCCAGAAACTTGGACACTCCCTTTGAATGCCACCACTCCACCTCACCACCACTCTCTGCCATCTTGAAGTATCACTCTCTAGAGTGATCGATACTTCTCTTTAGCACTTACCATGTACGGTAAATCCTGAGGAAGACTACCATTTGTCTCTCTCTCTCTCTCTCTTTTTTTTTTTTTTGAGACAGGGTTTCTCTGTATAACAGCTCTGGCTGTCCTGGACTTGCTTTGTAGACCAGGCTGGCCTCGAACTCACAGTGATCCACCTGCCTCTGCCTCCTAAGTGCTGGTATTAAAGGCGTGCGCCACCACCGCCCGGCTACCATTTGTCTCTTAATTTGTCTTCCATCTCCCAACTTAATAGAAATTTGGACTGCCAAAAATGAAGAACCTCAGAGCCTCGGTTGACTTACGTTCTGGCCAATGTGAAGTCAGCAGAAAGGACAGCCAGGGCCTCTAGGTCACCCTTAGAAGCAGGTGACTTTTAAGTTCATCACGGAATTTGGAACACATACAAAATGATAGAAAGCCATTTAGACCTTGAAGATCAGGGCAGGACCAGGGAAGGGGTTGGAGCAACAAGTCACAAGGAGCCTGGGTGCCTAGACAGCATCACAGAGCAGCCTCACTGTGCTGTCCCTGACCACTCTCTCTCAGGGGCCCCATGATGCAGAGGCAGACAAGCTGATTGACCCACCTGTTCTTTTGTATTCTGTTTCATGGAACTAAGCATAGGTTCACTGGTTTATTTTGTGCTGAAATAGCGTCTAGTCTCTCCACCTCCAGCTGTTATAGTTTCCATATTCCTTCACTGCTTTCTCATGCAACATTAGTTACAGAATGCACCCTCATCTTGAATATGTGCTGTGAGTCATTCGTTCTTACTGCGAGTATTTCAGAATACATTGGCACCTGAGTTGTTTCCAATTGTTTTCCACTAAAACTAATGATTCAGGGCTATGGTGTGGCTCTGTTGGTAGACTACCTGCCTAGGATGCAAAAAAACCTGTGTTCCAGCCCCAGCACTGCATAAACTAGGTGTGGTAGTGTATACCTAGGGTCCCAGAATCCAGGAAATAGAGGCAGAACGATCAGAAGTTCAAGGTTATCCTTAGCTGTATAGTGAGTTCAAAGCCAGCCTGGGCCAAAAGAGACCCTGGCTTTAAAAAAAAAAAAGTGATACAATGAACATTGATTGTTGTACTTTTCTCCTTGATATATGGTCTACGGCCATACCACCCTGAACGCGCCCGATCTCGTCTCCTTGATATATGGATGTTAGAGTTTGTTTCAGGTAAACACTTAGAAGTGGAATTGCAGATTCAGGTGCATTCATACCTCACCTCATTTGGTCTTGCCCAGTTGCTCTTCAAAATCACTTCAAGGCTCCTGACTGACATCAGAGGTGGTCAGACTTCTGTTAGGAGTTGAATGGCTGCTGCATCCCTCCCTCAGTGGCTCCGGGACAGAACACGTGCCTTGCATGCACTAGTTCCTAGGTTTGATCCCAGTGTTGCAATAAGTTCAGCATTAAAATGGACTGCCTTTAGAATGAGTCATATCTCAGACCTTAGCGTCTCTGTCACAACTCTTCAGTTCTGCCATTGTAGCTCAAACACTGCCATGAGCAACATATAAACAATGGGTGGGTAGTCCAATAAAATTTTATTTATAAAAACAGGAGCTTGCCCAACTTGGCCTATGAGCTGTAGGCTATTCTACTCCAAATTGTCTCCAACATTTGTTATCATCAGTTTGGGCAATCTAATGAATCAAGCACTATCATTATGCTTTTCTTTCTAATCGTGAATGAGGTTAAGTATTTATTCATATTTTTACCATCTATTTATTGTTCTTTGGTGAAATGCATGCTCACTTTTTTTTCTTTTTAACAATTTGTTCTTTGTGAGCCGGGCGGTGGTGGCGCACACCTTTAATCCCAGCACTTGGGAGGCAGAGGTAGGCGGATCTTTGCGAGTTCGAGGCCAGCCTGGTCTACAAAGTGAGTCCAGGACAGCCAGGGCTACACAGAGAAACCCTGTCTCGAAAAACCAAAAAAAAAAAACAATTTGTTCTTTAGAATTTTGGGTTCTTTTTGTGTGCTTGATAACTAACCCTATGACCCTCCATTCGGGTTTGTCTGCTGTCTCCCAATATCACATTAGGTTTTCATTGTTGCTGTAACAACCAACCACAAATTCAGCAAGTGAGGGGCTGGGAAGAGGGCTCAGTGGGTAAAGTGGTTACTGTAGTGGTATGAAGACCAGAGTTAGGATCCCTAGGGCTATAATCCCAGCCCTCTGGTGCTAGAGACAGATTCCCCTGACAAGATAGCTAGTTAAATTAGCCAAACCAGCAAACTCTGGAAGTCAGAAATCAACTCAATGTCACTGAACTAAAATCAAAGTGTTTGTACGTTTCATTCTCACAGAAGTTCGGGAGGGTCTGGTTCCTGGTCTTTCGGCAGAGCTTGCTTCCTTAGGGTTTAGAGGCCCATTTTCTTGCTGGCTGAAAACTGAAGATAGTTACCAGCTTCCCAGGCTCAGGAGTCCCTACCACCATCTTCCAAGTTACCAACAAAGGGAGAGACAATCAAGTCTTTTTATGTGGTATCTTAGTCTCAGCTGGGACCAGTTTTCTGATTTCAGGGCCTCTTGCATACATCAGATGATCCAAGAGAATCTGCCTCCAGGGCTTTCCACCTCAAATACATATGCAAAGGCTCTATGGAGAGTTCTCACAGGCTCTCGGAATTAAAGGGTCCATATTTTCCAGAGAATTTTTCTGCAGTCACCTTCATGATGATTTGGGCTGTGTCCTTTTCATAGAGAGTGACTGTGTTTCATTGACCTACACCTTGTCCATAGGACCCATCCCAAGTTTTCTACATCCAGTCCATAGGCCCTACATTGATAAGGGGCCCCCATCTGCACCTCCTCTCTCTGCATGTTGTTTTGCCTCTCTAAATTCATCCACTGAAGTCTTGGTTACCTCAGAACACAACCTTCTTTGGAACTTGGTTCTTTGAAGATGTTTCTCACTAGTTAGAATGAGGTCACAAAGTCATTCTGAATTAAGGTATTCACCACCTGTAGTGTGACTGGTATCTATGAAAACAAGAGCTGGAGGCTGAAGAACAGCTCAGTTAATAAAGGGCTTGCTTTGCAAGCATGAAGAACTGAAGTCAGTCTCTAGCACATTGTAAAAAAGGCATTGGAATGGGGGAGTACATACTTTTAATCCCAGTAGTGGGGAGACAGAGAGAGGAAGATCCCTGAGACTTGCTGGCCAGCCAGCCTAGCAAAATCAGTGAGGTACATCTTGAATGAGATACCCTATTTCAGAAAACAAGGTGGGGTTGGAGAGATGGCTCAGGGATTAAGAGCTCTAGCCACTCTTTAGAGGACCCAGGTTCAATTCCCAATGCAGTTGACAACCATCTGTAACAGCAGTTCTAAGGGATCCAACACTCTCTGGCCTCTGTAGGCACTGCAGACATGTGGTGCACAGACATATGCAAGCAAAACAGAAATACAAAGTTTAATTGTTTTTGAAGGTGGATGGCTCTAGCAGAATGACACTTAAAGTTGACCTCTGATTTCCACACATGCGTCCCCACACGTGCAGACCCCTGTACACACAACCACAAGCACTAAATAAATTAATGAATAAATAAATAAAGTAGAGACTGAGTAAATGGCTTAACAGGTAAGAGTGCCAGTTACCTGAGCCTGAGGACATGAGTTCAAATCCCCAGGACCCATGAAAAGCCAAACATGGCTCCACAGGCCTTTGTCTCAATGTCCTAGCCCACATGACTGCACATGCACACATGCACAGCTCTACAGCTTTCCTGTTAAGTCACCTGACCACAGAGGGTCATCCCCCTCTGCCCCTCCAGAGATCTCCTGTGTGTTCACCCTTCCCCAACTTGGTTGGCTTCATCCCCAATGACCCTTTAACCACAAAGCCAACTGACATTCAAATGGAGCCAAGTTCACAACACCCACAGTCTACCAAAGATCCACACGAAGCAAGAGGCAAGCACTCGCAGGGAAAGAGTACTGAGGATGAGACCTGGGGCCCAGAGACTAGGAAAGATCTTCCCTTCACATACTGACAGACCTTGGCATTGGACCATGGCTTCTTGAACAAGGAACAAGCCTGTCAGTCTGGGCTCCTTCACCGAGCAGCACCAGGTCACAGGTACAAGATGATCTCAAGATAGAAAGGGGTCTTCCCAGTCAGGCAGTGGTGGTGCACACCTTTAATCCCAGCACTCGGGAGGGAGGCAGAGGCAGGTGGATCTCTGAGTTCAAGGCCAGCCTGGTCTACAGAGGGAGTCCAGGACAGCCAGAGATACACAGAGAAACCCTGTCTCGAAAAACAAAAAGAAAAGGGTCTTCCCAGCCAGGCATGGTGGCGCACACCTTTAATCCCAGCACTCAGGAGGCAGAGGCAGGCAGATCTCTGTGAGTTCAAGGCCAGCCTGGTCTACAGAGCGAGTTCCAGGACAGCCAGGAGTGTTACACAGAGAATCCCTGTATAAATGAAAAGGGTCTTCCAGGAGAAGAAGGGTAGATGTTGTCTGCAAGGGAACTCAATGAATGCTCCCGTTCACTAGACAGAAGACAGGGTAGCTTAGGCAGAAGGGCAGACATGGTCCCACAGAACCAGAAAGGTGGAACTGGCTTCGTTGAAGACTTTTCAGCTATGCTTGCCTCTTCTTCCATTTACTGCTGCCTGGAGAGCAGATGTAATGTTTGGAGTTCCCGCTGCCTCTGTGGGATCATCTATGACTTCATTGTCGTTGGAATCAGGAAATCATGGCTCTTGCCATCTTCAGAGCCCATCACCACTTCCTGTGGCACTGTCTCTCCATCTGGGTTACGACTGCTATCTTAGACATTTTTTTTCTTTTTCTTTTTGGCTTTTCGAGGCAGGGTTTCTCTGTGTATCCTTGGCTGTCCTGGACTCACTCTGTAGACCAGGCTGGCCTTGAACTCACAGAGATCCACCTGCCTCTGCCTCCCGAGTGCTGGGACTAAAGGCGTGTACCACCACACCTGGCTCCTTATACATTTTTTACCTTAAAAGACTCCACAAAGTCCATCCATGTATTAAGGGTCAGGCATGGGGCTATAAAGAGGCAGGGAACCTTTAGGAGGTGAAGCCTAATGTAAGGAAGTTAGGTCATTGTTGGTCTGCCCTTTAAAAGGGAAGAACCCCTCCCTTTCCTCCCCATTCCCCTCTTTGTTCCCCAACCACCATGAGGTTGAGTAGGTCTCCTCTAACAGGCACTCCCACCATGATTTACTTTATACCCCTTAAGGCCAAAACAACACTGACCAGCATAATCTGCCCTCTCTAGGACTGGTTCTCTACAATGTTTTTGTCACTTCACTGGGCCTCCTCAGCTCATCATGCAGCTGCCAGCATTAGTCCCCATCCATACTGTCCCCTAGCTAGATCCCTACAGGTGTCCTGCACAGTACACAGTCCACCTCAAGCCGTCTCCGCCCCTGGCTACTCTCCTCCCTTAGCCCACCTCCACCCAAGTTGTGCTTGTGGGTCCCTCCTGAGGCTTAGGAAGATACTCAGGACCACACAGGCCACTGTTATTCCTAAGCTACCTGCCCTGTAGGCCCAGCTGCATCTGACCTTCCATTCGCTGAGCAGGTTTCTGGTGACTTTTGGCTGCTGATGTGTAGTTTCATTGTGCCCTGTCTGTGCATTAGGAAGAAGAGTAGGGACTAAACATGCCTTCAAACATTCAGACCTCATCCCACTGGCCTGGAGCAAAGCCTGGGTGGGGCTTTGGGACCCAGCTTTGTAGGCCTCCACAGAAGTGGGAACTGGGCCCTAACAGCCTCTCCTGGAGTGGTCTTAAGGTGCAAGCCATAGCCAGTCACAGAAGCTGGGAGATAACAGGGATGCCTTGTTGCAGCAAATGCAGGTCTTTGTCTTCCTGAGGCCTGAGAGCTTGGGTGGCCCGCCCCCACGCCTACCCAGAAGCCACACAGGGAAAGCCTGACAGCGTGACCTTTGCAGATGTCCCCAGCTCAGACAAAGGCTGAAGATTATAATCTTGGCCACCAGGAGGAAATGTCCCTTGAACCTTCCATTGTCATGCTGAAATTAGTGGGAGCCACTGAGAATTCACAAGACGGGCAACCTGCTTTCTTTCATCTATATTTTTTTCTCCCTAAAATTCCAGAAGAGAAAAAGGAGTGGGATTGGTCTCAGTGTAAGAAAGCCTGTCCGCCTGTCCGTCAGCTCCTCCTACACAGAAATACAACAGAGTAGATACAGGATGCCCCAGAGATCCTTGCATGCTTATCCCCATGAGAAGGGATGCCATCTCAGCCCCCCTCCACAGCAAACTCACACGCCATGTGTCTTGTTTAGACAGGAGGCAGAGCCGCAGAGACACAGGGACACAGTATGAGCCACACTGTCCTCCTGACATCCTCAGCAAGGGACAGACCTGGCCCAGAAACACGGCCTCCAGCACAAGCCTCCGTCTTCCCTCCCATACTAGGACAGCAAGCTGGGGACAGCTGGGCCATGTTAGCCCAGCCTCAGCCTGGGTGCTTGAGCTGTTACCAGGGCTGAGATCCAGCCAGTAAGCACTCAGGTTTCCATAGCCCCACCCCAGGGACCCTGTGGCCTAGGAATGCCAAGGAGGGAACAGCTCAAAACTCAGACTTCCTACTCTTCAAACTGCACCACAGATGGTGGGGTGGGATAGAGGGGAGAGGGATCAAAAAGCAGTAGTGGACCCACCCAACCCCATCCCCAGGAGTGCCAGGAAGAGGTGGCCCCCAAGGGCCCTGGCCATGGGTGGAAACAGTGACCTGCACTGTAGAGGGGACAGGGTACCAATGTCCTCCATGCTCTGTTCAGGGCTTCCTGAAGTGTGGGTGGGAAGGGCCTGGGGTCCAGTACAGCTTCCTCCTTTCTCCCCTATGGTGCTTGGGATGCAACCTAAGGGACTTGCATGTGCTAGATACCTACTTTGCACTGAGCTATATTCCAGACCTTGAAAGATCCATTCTGCTCAATTCTGGCTTCTCCCATCAGCAGACCAAAGAGCAGGGGGCACTCCTGTAGCTCGAGGGAAGAGATGACCTTCTGATAATGGTAACTGGACCTCAGAGAGTCCTACCTTTTGAGAGAATTCCTGAATGCTTGCTGGATCCCCACTGTAGAAGCCTCTGGTGTCAAACCCCCCAGGCCTCCTCCGTGTGCTCCTTCACTCTGCTGTGCTGAGAGATGGAGTGATGATGGGGTTGCAAGGATCAAGTAGACACAGCTGAGAGTCCTGGGGCACAGTTGGGCTGCATCCAGGTCCCCCATACAGCAGCTGCAACTCTGAGTTCCCCATACCCGCCCCCAGTGTTCTCAAAGGTGGCTCTGTACAGTGGCCCCAGGGAGGTATGCTGGAATGCAGCAGGCCCAGGCCCAGCTCCCCAGCCTTCCCAGCTGTGTGAAGGGCCATGCAGACAGAGTTGGTATGGGAGTCCCTAACAGAAAATCAGTGATAGAGGCTGGAGCACACAAGACTCCAGTAGGCTTACACTGGGGTCAGGGCTGGAGTGGACATGGGGAGATGCTGGGAATTGAACCTGGGTCCTCTGAAAGAGCAGCCAGTGCCCTTAACCACTGAGCCATCTCTCCAGCCCTGAGACCGTATTTTGTTTTCTTTCTCTTTTTTTTTTCTTTTTCAATTTTTTTGGGGGGTTAGGTTTTGGGGATTTGTTTGTTTGTTTGTTTTTGTTTTTCTTTGGCTGTGCTGGAATTCACTGTGTAGAGCAGGCTGACCTCGAATTCATGGAGGTCAACCTGCTTCTTCCTCCCAAGTGCTGGGATTAAAAGGGTGCGCTGCCACACCTGACTTGGTTATTGTTTTTATTTGTCTTAAATAGTATGATCCCAGTCAACACCCCAGTATATGACAAGTCACAAGTCCCTTAGGTGGTAGGGAAGAAACAAGTTCTTATCCCATATCCTAGAATTCTGGAGAAAAAATTAGGGCACCAGCTGGCAGACAGAGAAGGGTTGAGCAAGGGTCTGCACAGAGCTAGGCTCTTTTCCCTTCCATGTCTACTTAATAGATTTCTAAGTGCCACTCCACAAAAAATCAGAACCAGGGGCTGGAGAGATGGCTCAGTAGTTAAGAGTACTAGCTGTTCTTCCAAAGGACCCAGGTTCAAATCCCAGCACCCACGTGGCAGTTCAAAACTGTCTGTAATGGCCTAGCATGGTGGCACCCTCCTTTAATCCCAGCACCTGGGAGGCAAGCCAGAAGCAGGTGGATCTCTGCAAGTTCAAGGCCACCCTGGTCTACAGAATGAGTTCCAGGATAGCCAGGGCTACACAGAGAAGCTCTGTCTCCATAAACCAAAAAATAAAAAATCAGAACCAGACTAGAAAGATGGCCCAGTGGTTAAATGTTCTTTGTGCTTTTGCGGGGGCTGGGTTTTGTTCCCAGAACCCACATCAGGCCTTTAGTGCTACTTCCAGGAGATCTGATGCCCTCTTCTGGCCTCCATGGGACACTGCTTGCATGTGGTACACATACCTACACTTAGGCACATGCACAAACACATATAAAAATATTTTTGGGCCGGGCGTGGTGGTGCACACCTTTAATCCCAGCACTCAGGAGGCAGAGGCAGGTGGATCTCGGTGAGTTCGAGGCCAGCCTGGTCTACAAAGTGAGTCCAGGATAGCCAGGGCTACACAGAGAAACCCTGTCTCGAAAAAACAAAACAACAAAAAAATATTTTTGGAAGAAATAAAAGGAGCCAAGCAGTTGTGGCGCATGCCTTTAGTCCCAGCACTTGGGAGGCAGAGGCAGATGGATCTCCGAATTGGAGGCCAGCCTGGTCTACAGAGAGAATTCCAGGACAGCCAGGGCTACACAGAGAAACCCTGTCTCAAAAAGCCAAAAGAAATGAAAGAAATCAGAGCTTCCAACCAAAGATTACCTTTTCCTCAGGAGTAGCTGGGAAAGTGGTGACTGGAAGCCCCTGTGGGCTACAGAAAAGCAGGGTGCAAGGAGGCATCCATAATGCTCCATGGGCAGGGCCAGGCCCCACAGGAGAACAGAGCAACAGGGGTGCCCTCGAATCATTTCTCCCATAGGTCCTCCTCGCAGGCCAGGCTGAGAGGGCAATCCTAGGTCCTGTGTCTGTCTCTGCTGGTGACGGTGATGTAGAGCCTAGTACTATCAAAATAAAAAAATAAACCGGCGGGGCGGTGGTGGCTCTCGCCTTTAATCCCAGCACTTGGGAGGCAGAGGCAGGCGGATCTCTGTGAGTTCGAGGCCAGCCTGGTCTACAAAGCGAGTCCAGGACAGCCAGAGCTGTTATACAGAGAAACCCTGTCTCGAAAAACCAAAAGAAAAAAAAAAAAAAAACCCCACCTGCTGGACAAACACATACTTCAGAGCAGGATGTAGTAGTATATATAATATGTCTGTAATCCCAGCACTTGGGAGGCAGAGACAGGAGGATCCACGAAAGTTCAACCCAGCCTGGGCTACAGAGCAAAACCCTGACTGAAAAAACAATTTTTTTTAAAAGAAAACACACCATGAGGGCCACCATGGATGCTTTATTATGTTCTTTATCAGGTCACCTCAGTGGTAACCTCTGCACCCAGGAGCCAATGCTTGTCCCTGGAAGAAGCCGGGGCAGGAATTCCCTCTGGAGAAGAGCCCCTTAGACTTCAACAGGGCGGGGCAGGAATGAGGGTTTGTGAACAAAGCCAGGTGAGGACATAAATCAGCTGCCCTATCACATTTCCTGCCCTGAAAGCCCCTGTAAAACACAAGAGAAAATTGACCTGTCAGGGGGATAGATGGGCGCACCGGCACCGCCTCTGGGGTGGCTTCCCATCACCCCGAGGTCCCACCTGCACTGTGTGCCCCCACACTGAACAGACTGCAACTGTCCACCAGCACTAGGGAGAAGTGGCATTGGTCCGGGCAGCCCGGGGGGGCTTGGCACCCTACCCTCACCCCTCCACCCACCCTTGGCAGACAGACCCAGCTGCTGAGCCTGTAAGCTATAAACCGGATGGAGACCAGGCACGGTGTCAGGAGGCAGCTCGAGTGCCTTTTAAAAAAATGTAATCTCTTTTTATTTCCCCCACTCTGCCCTCCCTCCTCCCTCAAGACAGTAACCTCCAGTCACTCCTCCCCTCTTCCTGCGCTGCTGGAGGTGACCTTGGTGTGAGGCAGCTAGAGCTGGCAAGGACGGCCTTCTCACCTTGAATATCTGGGTTGGGAGCCTGCCTGATCCCTGGGTGGGTGGTAGGAGAAGAAGGCTGGCTGTGGGGTGGCAAGAAACTGCCCTCTCCAAGGTGACCCACCTGCAGCTGCCCAGTGCAAAAGTCTAGAAAAACCCATGATGGAGCCCTTGAGGCCTGAGGTGAAGGGCAGGGAGGGACCTTCTACAACCCATTCCTCTGGACTCCAGGAGCGCAGCAGAGCTGGAGCTGACCTTGTGCAAACTGTTTCCAATGCAACCCAGCTGTTTGCCATCAGCCCATTTTATAGTGGAGAAAAGGCACAGGCAGCTCTGGAGGTGTCCTCATGGTCAGCTAGTGGACAATAGGATGGGCTAGAAACTTGTGCTTCTGTGTCCCTCACAAACTCCTGAGATCTCAGTGCTCCTCAGCTATGAGCTGTCCAGACCATCCCTCTGGCCACTGGGCCACAACCAGTGTTCCCAAACCTGAGCAGCGACACCACCCTCTCACACTATGTAGGGAGCCAGGTGAGTGTTCTCTATGGTAACAAAAGCCAAGAGAAGGGGAGAGAGGAACCTTCCCCCACCCCCAGATGCAGAAGTCACCACACAAACCAGTTCAGGGCCCCTCAGCCCTGCAGGGGTGCAGTGATTCTCCAAGAGTCAAGGAGACAGCTGCCCAGACTTCCTCTCTGTCCTGTCTCCTGAGCCCTGTGCATCTGGATATGGAGGGCTCTGGGACTGCCTGGGGCCTGGGGTATGGGATATCGAGGGTATATTCCAGCTTTCCAGGGAACAATGCCAGAGACTGTACAGCATCCATCCAGGGATCTGAGGTGTGCTCCTCTCGGGGCTCAGCTGCAGATTTGAGCCTCTACTCTCTGCAGGTGCTTACTGGGGACCAAACACACCATTGACTGATTCCTACATCCCCCAGCCAAGAATAAGGAGCCACCTCCAAACACAGGCTCTCCCGGCCGCTGGCATGCTGCACAGCTATCAGTTCCCGGCCTTTCCAATCATTTCCTCTACTGACCTCAAGCTCTCCAGAGGTCTAGGCTTTGCCAACCCACCCCCAGTACTCTCAGCTTTCCCAAGCTGATGTCTCTGGGAACCGAGGACAGCCCAAATCTCCTGGTTTCCCGGCTTCAGCTTCCCCATCTTCTGAAAGCTGGCTTCTCCACCCGTCTCTCCTGTGAGTGGTGCCTACTCTGTTTCCTCAGAACTCTTCCCCGGTGCTACTGTGGCCACACCCTACCTGATGGCCACTCCAAACATCTTGGTTGTCCCTACACCCCAGTCAGTGACTGTACATTCTTATCTCAATAAAAATGCATATACACAAGTACACACATAATGCTCATACATGCATGTACCTCATTGTCCTCTGGCCTTAGGCTCTCAAATATAGGTTGAGGGTGTCCTCAGGTTTGTGGCCACTTGAGCTGCAGGTGCCTGTGCTCAGCAAGAATAGGGCACTCATGAAGGCAATGAGGGTATGAAGCTCATGCATTTATCCCACAAGATGGCTACTTGGGGTACAGGGTAGAGGGGATACCTTTGCTTGTCTTCCTCTCTCATTTCTGCTCTTGTCTAGCCTCTGGCCATGGGAATGCCAGAGGGAACCTCATAGGACTAGTCTGTATGACCCTCTTTGATCAAACCCTCTCCTTCTGGTTCTGTGTGGCTCCTCTTGCTGCCTCCCTGGAACTGACCCAAGGGCATACCTGGTAGCTGCTCGTCCCTCGACTATGTGATTTAACCTTTTAACCTTCCAGCACTGCTGGTCCCTCGACTATGTGATTTAACCTTTTAACCTTCCAGCACTTCTCCCGAACCCTGCACTCTTGAGGACTGGATTCTGCCACAGAGTCACCCTAACTCACTGCCCAAGCCTTGCTTGCTTTGTGTATCATCTTGAGTTAGGCATACTGGTCACTGTCCTTCTATCTCTCCGATTCCTCCCTTCTCTCTACCACCTCAACCTGCTCTCCCTCCTTCCTCTTCCTCCGCTCCATTGAACTCCAGGATATTAAGCACTGGATCCCCGTGGGCAGGAGTAGACTTATGAAGGGCAGCTTTGGCTCCTGGGGACCGCTTGGCCTGAGGCCAGCATGCTAAAGAATCAGTGAGTAGCCGTGAGCAGACCCTGGGATCTGGGGCCTGCCCAGCCCAGTGTGAAAACCCAAGGGTGACTGGACTTGGACAGACAAGTCATGCTGAAGTCACTTGGGACCTTCTTTGTTCCAGGGTGTCCTTGGCCTGCCCAGGGCTGAGGGGCAAATCAGCATGGAACAGCCCCATTTGGGTTCAAATTCGGTGTGTGTGTTCTTTTTTTTTTTTTTTTTTCCCTCGAGACAGCGTTTCTCTGTGTAGCCCTGGCTGTCCTGGAACTTACTGTGTAGACCAGGCTGGCCTTGAACTCACAGAGATCTGCCTGCCTCTGCCTCCGGAGTGCTGGGATTAAAGGCGTGAGCCATCATGCCTAGCCTGTATGTGGTTTTTTTTTTTTTAATTTAAATCTATTTTCTATGTCTCAAAATGTTTAGGTTTTCTAGCTGATAGAACAAAAGAAAACTCAGGAAGCCGGCAAGGCTAGGGCCTCATGTGGACTGGTGTTTCAGGTTTGGGGACCTTTAATGCAAGTGGGGGGGGGGGTAAGGAGACTTAGAAATTGGCCTCTTCGCCCTCTGCTGCAGTTACCAGAGAGAGAGTGATAGTGGCTCCCTTCCCAAGTCTCTCAGGGCTGAAGGTTTGAGCCTGGGCCTGCCTACACTGGACTCTTGCTCCTCAATGGAGCTGGACAAGGCTGCCTGGAGCTCTCTCTTCCCAGACACACCGCTCTCTCCCACAAAATAGTTTAATGCAACTTAATGGCTTGAAGTTGATGTAAAAATTACAGGCACACGGCTGGGGTGGGGTGGGGGCCTCGTAAGAAACCCTTTAGAAAATATAATTGAGTTAATGGAGCCATAACTGCGGCTCATTTTGGGGGTAATTGGCCTGCTTTTTGTCACCCCTCCATTTACATACTCCTGTTTTCTTTTTGCGATTGATTTTTTTTTCTTTATAAAGTGGGCCACTTTACTGCAATTTTTAAAGCCCCAGTGATGAATAAAACCTCATCTTCCCGCTCATTAAGACACTGGAATTAGCCAGGCCCAGAGCCCCACCAGGCAATTTGCTTAACAATCCCAAGGCTGCCTGCAGCAAGAGGGGCCAACCTCCGGAAGGTAGGTCCAGGACCCTGATCCACCTCCCAGGAAAGAAAGGAGGACAGAAAAATCTCCTGCCTCCAACCGCCAAACTTTGAACTTAATACATCCTCCCTCTCCTCCCTTCCTCTCTTGCAGAAGGCTTCGGCCTTGGACTCACCACCCTACAACCCGTTTACTGAGGCTGCCTGCCACTCACAGGCCCTGCCCACCTGCCTCTGACTGCAGACTAAGGTCACACTTCCTAGAAAATATTACTTTTTTTTAAGCCAGGCAGTGGTGGCGCACGCCTTTAATCCCAGCACTTGGGAGGCAGAGGCAGGCGGATCTTTGGGAGTTCGAGGCCAGCCTGGTCTACAAAGTGAGTCCAGGACAGCCAGAGATATTCAGAGAAACCCTGTCTCGAAAAAACCAAAAAAAAAAAAAGAAAATATTACTTTTTTAAATTATAAAGTCTATATACACACAGAGTAAGCACAATGAATGAGATATGAAACAGAAGCTGAGCTCTATGGAGGGCATGTTGTAGTGTCTAGGCATTCTCTCTGCGCCCCCCCCCCCCCCCCCCCCCCCCCCC
>CAJQZJ010001241.1:766255-780467 GCA_907164525.1 Lophiomys imhausi
CCCCCCCCCCCCCCCCCCCCCCCCCCCCCCCCCCCCGCCCTGAGAAAGGTCTGATCCCACTTACTTGCCACTGGCAACCTGCTGTTTGATTTTGACTTTACTTCCCTCTCCTTCTTCTGGTCCTGTGGATCAATCCCAGGGCCTTCTGGGTGCTAGGTAAGCGCTTTACTACTGAGCTCTGCCCTGCTCTCTGTTTACCTTCTGTTTTGAGACAGGGTCTCAATGATTGCCTAAGATGAACTTGAACTCGTCTCTGTAGCTGAGGCAGGCCTTGAATTCTCCATCCTTTGGCGTCAGTCCTCTGAGTAGCTGCAATCAGAGGCCTGCAAACACCAGGCCCACCTATACTCACTCACTTGGCCATCATCCACAGTGGCACACATGGATCTGTATGTTTTCTCCCTGACTTTGTGATACTTTCTTGCATGTGAACAGGCCTCCTGCCCCCACACACTCCTGCTGTGAGATATTGTACCACCACAATTTCTGTCTTAGTTTTTTTTCTATTGATGTGATAAAGTGGTCTTACAAGTTGGGCATGATTGTTCTTCTCTCTGGGTTGTGCGGCCCTGGTAGTTTCAGTTCCTTGAAGGATCCCGTCTTTCTGGCCTTTAAGGGTCTCACCTGTCATTCTGACATGGTTCCAACTTGGTCTGTGGAGCAGACTAGGACCTGAACTAACAGGACTTGGTGACTCTGAACAGTAGGAGTCATGCTCAGAACCAGTGCTCCAGGCCAAATGCTCTGTGGAGACAGTCCACGCTGCTGCGGGCAGTGCCCTGCTAATATCCTCTCTTCACCTATGCCAGGGAGAGGGGGTGGATGGGTGGGTGGGGGTGCGGGAGGTGTGTCCTTAGGCACAACCTCTAGAAACCTAACACTCCCTTATGTACCAAAGAAACACTGAACTCAGGCAATGGAGAGTCAGGAACTAGAGCAGATAGGGCTCCAATCAAGAGCCATGTCTCGGCAGCCCCCAAAATTACAGGGCCTACCCGCAAATGGTGCCCTCTGCTGGCCACCCCAGTATCTGATGGGAAGGCTAATTGGCTTAAGAATCAAGCATAGTCGGCTCTGATTGGTCACACTGGGGCGGTGGGCTAGGACACTGTGATTGACAGTCAGAGGGGGAAGCGCTCAATGAGAAAAGCTGTCTGGGTACCTTGTTTGAATCAGGCTCTTCAAACAGACACGAAAGCCTTTCTTGTTCTCACCTGTGCAGCGTGGCTCCAGCCCTGCCTAGTTACAGAGTTGGAGTCACTTCTGAATCAGAAGCCTCTAAGCATGCTTTGTCTATGGGAGAGTATCAGGAGGACCACAGTAATCCCAGGAAAGCTGGTTGTCAGCCCAGAGTGTCAGGGCGAGAGACTGTTTCAAGGAGACAGCTTCGTGATGGGGATGGGTTGCACCTCTGCTTTCTTGTTCTCCTGAGGATTGTGGGACACCCGGGTCACCCAGGGTATCTGTACACTTGCAGGCAGTGTGACAAACACTCATCCACTTTGTGGGATGGAGAATGGACAGCTCCGTCCCTGGAGACAGGTTTCTACTCCTTGGGTGAGGGTGCAGATGCAGGCAGGGGTTACTGTCGTTCATGGTGAGGCCTAGAGACATTGGGGTGTAGGGTGGCTTGGTCTACGCCATTGGAAATCCAGGTACTCTGCTCATGTCACTTCCATCGAGGTTTTGAGTGGAAGGGCTCTTTGCCAAGTCTTCAGGGTAGGCAACCCATGTACCTGCCAAGGCCCCAACCAACCTGGACTCCCTGCGAAAGGGACAGCAGCCCTAGTTTGTGTTACATAGCAAGGCACTCTGGGCAGGCAAGGCACAGCTGCTCTGCCCAGTGTTAGGGGTAAAGAGAGTGACCACAAGAAGCCCCCGAGACACCTGGTCAAGGCACTCTGGGCAGGCAAGGCACAGCTCCTCTGCCCAGTGTTAGGGGTAAAGAGAGTGACCACAAGAAGCCCCCGAGACACCTGGTCTGTCTTCACCCCAAGATTCTGACCACTTTCCTGGAGAAGATGTGGTGGGGAAGGGACAGTAGACAGGGCTGGAGCTCTTCCTGGGAGGAGAGATGGCGACATGATGTATCCCTGTTGGGAGCTGATACTCAAGCCCCCAGGGTGCCCCTCCCAACATGTCTCCAGCAACTCCCAGGGTCTCACTGCGGAGCCATGGCTAGCCTGGAACTTGATTTGTAAAATCCTCCTGCCTCAGCCTCCCCAGCCTTGGCATTACAGGCTTGTGCTGCCCATGCATAGCTCCAGTAGCTGTTTTCTGGAACAACTGGAGGTGAGGTCGCCAGGAGGCCAGCAGGGTGGGGGAGGCCCCAGCCCTCCAGCAGGAGAGCCCTCCCCTGCTGCCCCCTGGCCTAGCTGGCCCTGGGCCCCAGAGAATTGGGGGCGGCTCCACAGCCCAGGAGCCGCAAAGGGCAGAGAGAGTGCAGTGTGACAGCCAGCCGCCAGCAGGGCCGCCAACAATGTGGTTTCAATCTAATTGTCCCAAAACATTGTTACAACACAAACCACGTGCCATTGATTCACCTGCAACTGATCAGCCGCAAAGCTACCGGATAAACGGACTGCACACCCTGGCTGGGCTCTGCATCTGGCCTGCTTTTGGCCAGGGCAAGGATGGTTAGGACAAGGGGCTGGGGGCTAGCTCTTCTCTTCTCTCTCTTCCTCTCTCTGGAGTTTTGTGTTCTCTAACTCTGTGGTGGGGTGGAAGAGTCAGTACTCCCTCAGTGACCCTCAGAGGGTCAAAGAGGGAGCCAGCGACTACACTATGGCTAAAACTTGGTCAGCAGAGGTATGTCCAGGTTGCAATGGTCCAGGAGTCTTACTGTCTTCTCTCTACCCCACCCCCAAGTACGGCAGTTCTGGACTCTTCACCCTGGGGAAAATATCTGCATGCCCATCACAGTAGCAGCAAGACAAGCTTCAAAGGCTCCCAAGACTCTCCATCCACACATAAGACTTGAGTGTCTCACCCATGGCTCGAGTAAGCAGAGGACAGCCCTACTTAGCCAAGGAGGAAACTGAGGCTCACAGAAAGTCCAGACATCCCACATCCAATGACAGAGGACTGGAGTGATAAACACTAGGACCTGGCCTGGCACCTTGCACTCCAAAGACACAGGCCCCCATAAAGGAGCCTGGAAGGTTGACATCCAGGGGTACAGGATACAGGACATGACCAGGAAGTGGTAGAGTGGTCAGCAGCTCTGTCGTCCTGGACCCCAACAGCAAGGCCTTAAGCACTTGGTGTGATAAGAGGTAGGAAACAGGACGACAAAGAACCCCAAATAGGGTCACAAACGGACCCTGGTAGGTTCTCACAGTGACTCAGGATCTTCCAGAAAAAAGCACCATCAGAGAAGGGTGTGAAGATGATGCTCCTGACACCACCGCAGGGTGAGCAGTGATGGCCACAAGCTGTGGAGGGAAGCCGGGGCACATCAGGTAATAGTCCACCCCACACTGAGGGCACAGTGCTGAGAATGGTGGCCATGTGCTGTCAGCTGTGACACATGACAACAGCCTGGATGACTTAACAGATTTTCCCTCCAACACACATGGGACAGCAGTCCAGCATCAGGTGTTATGGCCCCGGGAGCTCTAGCAAGACCTACTGTTGCCTGTCCCAGCAGCTGGGGCTGTGAGTCTCGAGTACTCTGGGCTCTGTCAGCATCAAGCTAGTCTTGGCCTCTCCAGCCTTCTTTCCTGACATGGGCCTTCTCCCCATCTCTTGCCTTATTATAGCATGTCCCATTGGATTTAGGGACCACTCCAACCCAGCATGGCCTCATTTCAAGATCCCTAGGTGAGACTAGAGCAGTGATTCTCAACCTTCCCAATGCTGCCATCCTTTAAAACAATTCCTTTGTTGTGGTTTCCCCCCAACCATAAAATTATTTTCACTGCTACTTCGTAACTGTAATTTGCTACTGTTATGAATTGTAATGTAAATATCTTTGGAGATAGAGGAATGTCAAAGGAATAGCAACCCAGAGGTTGAGAACCGCTGGACTAGAGATACAGTTCAACAGTTTAAGACTGCTGCTACTCTCTTTTGTTTGTTTGTTTGTCTGTTTTGTTTATTTGTTTGTTTGAGACAGGGTTTCTGGCTGTCCTGGAACTTGCTCTGTAGACCTGGCTGGCCTCGAACTCAGAGATCTGCCTGCCTCTGCCTCCCAAGTGCCGGGAACAAAGGCATGTGCTACCATGCCCGGCTTACATGAGGACTGCTTGCTACTCTTGCAGGGGATCAGAGTTCAGTTCCCAGAACTCATGTCCACCTATAACTCCAGCTCCAGGGGAGTCTGACACCTTTCTCTGGCTTTCATGGACATCTGTGTGAGCATTAGTGTCCACACACACATGCAACATAAAATAAAGTTGTTTTTTTTTTTTTTCTTTTCATCCTTAAGTGAAACTCAAGAGATGCTAATTGATCTACCTTAGGCAGCACAGCTGTGAAATAGATGATTTAGAGGTCTGTCCTCTGCAGTAGAACAAAGTCTGAAAAGAGCCAATAGAAGTCCAGTGCGTGGGCTGGAGTGATGGCTCAGAGGTTAAGAGCACTGGCTGTTCTTCCAAAGGTCCTGAGTTCAATTCCCAGCAACCACATAGTGGCTCACAACCATCTACATTGAGATCTTGTGCCCGGGCTTTATGTAGAGCAAATACTGTATACATAATAAATTGATGAATAAATGTTTAAAAAAAAAAAAAAAGAAGTCCAGTGCGTCCAGGGGCAGAAGTATGGGCACAGACACCTGGCAGAGGAGAGCAATGTCTCCAAGTGCCGGTTTGAGCCTGTGTGTGTTATGGCCGTGTGTGGAGACAGTTGTCCATTTGAACTGCTGTAGGCACCTCAGAGGACCTTATTTTATGTTGCATGCATGGGTGCACACCTATGTGACTCAGCACCACACAGTGCACAGAGATACTCTGGGGACTGCC
This sequence comes from Lophiomys imhausi, assembly GCA_907164525.1. NCBI lineage: Eukaryota > Metazoa > Chordata > Mammalia > Rodentia > Muridae > Lophiomys > Lophiomys imhausi. Next base: position 771,220 of record CAJQZJ010001241.1, read on the forward strand.
TCCCAAAGCTGTGGGCAGGACAAGCCTTCTGGATCGAGGTAGGCAGGTCTCACCAAGTGGACAGAGCTCAGTGCCTCCTCAGAGAGGTTTCCTTGGCAGTGGGTAACAATGAGATGTGGGCTATACAGAGAAAAGGTGCCACCTCATGACCAGGGATAGCACTTCCTGTGGCCCTGGCTGGGGTGGCAGCAATAGCCTCCTGGCGATGGACACTGTGTGAGAAACTGGAGTGGATGCATACCCTATTTGCACTACTGGCAAATTCTGCTTGCCATCCAGTCTCTGAACACAAAGCAAAGTGGGCAGGGCTGTCTTGAGATGCTGAATGGAGGGGTGAGCTGGGAGGAGGCTCTGGACTTCCCTAGAGAGAACCCAGGTAGAAGAAGCCTCAGGCAGCAGCTCCACGCCCCTTATGAACCTCAGTTTTCTTTTTGAGACGGGGCCTCACATAATCAAGGCTAGCCTCAAACTCCCTATATAGCTGACTATGACCTTGAACTTTAATCTTGCTTCCACAGCCCAAGTTCTGGGATTACAAGCATGAATCATCATATAGAGTACATCCCAGGCAAGCGCTCTACAAACTGAGCTTTGACCCTAGCAGGAGGTCCTTTCTTTTTAAATCTCTCTCTGTCTCTGTCGCTCTCTCTTTCTGAGGCAGGGTTTCTCTGTGTAGCCCTGGCTGTCCTGGACTCGCTTTGTAGACGAAGCTGGTCCCAAACTCACAGAGATCCACCTGCCTCTGCCTTCTGAGTGCTGAGATTAAAGGCGTGTAGCACCATCACCTGGATTTAAATCTATTTTTAATGTGTATACACACACATATGTGATATATATACCTATGTATATATAGATACATATATATATATAGATGTATGATATATGTATTTATTTATTTATTTATTTATTTATTTATTTATTTTTGGTTTTTCGAGACAGGGTTTCTCTGAATATCTCTGGCTGTCCTGGACTCGCTTTGTAGACCAGGCTGGCCTCGAACTCACAAAGATCCGCCTGCCTCTGCCTCCCAAGTGCTGGGATTAAAGGCGTGTGCCACCACTGCCCGGCTGATATATGTATTTATATATCACAAAAGTAGCCATGGGGTCCACTTTTCAGGGCATGGTGTGTGGCTTCAGGTCTCCACACTGCTATTCAGCTGCCACCATCACCATCTACAGAACTTTTCATCTTTCCAAACAAAGACTCAGGTACTATTAGGCAATGGTGTCCCAGTTCTGGTATCTTCTAATCCTCTCTCTGTCTGCATGAATTTGCCTGTTTTAGATATTTCACAGGAGTGGATTCTGAGGTATACCCTTTTTCCTGTTTTCTTTCATTTAGCAATAAAGTCCTCATGGTTGGTCCATGTACTAACAGGTAGCAGAATTCCTTTCCTTAAAATTTTGTTTGTTTTAATATTTTTAAAAATTATGTGCTGGGCGGTGGTGGCGCACGCCTTTAATCCCAGCACTTGGGAGGCAGAGGCAGGCGGATCTTTGTGAGTTCGAGGCCAGCCTGGTCTACAAAGTGAGTCCAGGACAGCCAACAATACACAGAGAAACTCTGTCTCGAAAAAACCAGAAAAAAAAAATTATGTATATGTGCCTGGTAGTGGTGGCACACACCTTTAATCTCAGCACTTGGGACGCAGAGGCAGGCAGATCTTTATGAATTTGAGGTGAGCCTAGTCTACAGTGTGAGCTCCAGGACCACCAGAGCTACACAGATGAACCCTGTCTTGAAAAACAAACAAACAAAAAATTATGTGTATGCATATATGTGTGTGGGTGTGAGTCTGTAATCATGGGTGCAGGGGCCTGTGGGGGCTGGGAGACAATGTCAGACCTCCTGGAGCTGGAGTTACAAGCATTTGTGAGCTACCCCACATGAGAGTGCTGGGAGCCAAACTCAGGTCCTCTGCAACAGCTGTGTGCACTTCTAACCCTGAACCACCTCTCCAGTCCTGATTCCTTTCCTTTTTTAGGCTAAGTGTCTGGATCCATCACATTTTGGTCCACTCCTCCATGGAAGGGCATGTGGGTTGTTTTCATCTTTCAGCTTCTTAATAAGGAACTCGACAGAGAACAATGTAGTCAGGTGGTTACACGGGAAAGACATTGTTGTTATGACAATTCTGTGTTGAACTTTTAGGTGACATCAAACCTCTCTCCCTTTGTCAACCCAGGTTTTGTTGTATTAGAATAATGTTTTATCATTTGCAATGCTGAGGTGGAACCCAGGGTCCTGTTCTCCCTGAGCATGAACTGCACCCCACACTAACCCTCGCTGTAATCTTTGCAGAGACTCTTTACTTCCCTGTCCCTTCTCTGGGTCCAGAGGGTTCTGTGAAGGTGTGAAGTGCTCAGGACCTATATTGGGGATGTGTGGTCAGGTCTGTAGCTCGGAATATATGCTGTGTGGTCAGGTCTGTAGCTCGGAATATATGCTGTCTCCTCCACAGCTGCAGGCCCTAAGATGGTAGCTCCACCTCTGTTATTCATGTCTTTATTTGTCACTTGGGATCAGAATAGCACTTGCCTCTCAAGTTATGAGCATAGGGTAGGTAAAGCCAGTGCTGGCACAGAGTGGTAAGCATTGTGAATGACAGCCCTGGCTACTCACAGCCCAGGGCAGGGGAAATAGATTGCAGGAATGCACCTTGTTTTTTGTTTTGTTTTATATCTCAGTTGTTTGAGTTAGGGTCTCACTGTATAGCCCTGGCTAGCCTGAGACTTAAAGTAGTCTAAGGTGGCCTCAAATTCTCTATGTAGGGCTAGAGATTGACTCAGTGGTTAAAAGAACTTGCTGCTCTTGCAGAGGATTGGGGTTCACTTCCCAGAACCCACACGGTGCCATACAGACATGCAGGCAAAATACTTGCACACATAAAATAAAATAAATAAACCTAAAAACAAAACAAAACAAAACACCTCCCTCTGTACAGACTGGGATAACAGGCATGTGCTACCAAACCTGGCCTGGGGCTGCAGGCCACCCCACATGCCTGGGTAAACTAAGATATGGGAGGTTCCCCTCTGGCTCAGCACCTTTCCCACTGTGCAGGTGCCTTGCTGGAGGTGAGAGGAGAGTGCCTGCCCTGCAGGAGCTTCTCTTCCTCCACAGAGGAAAGAGCTGCCCAGCCCCAGAGAGGATGCTCCAAGCTGATCTTTCCCACTGGTTTTGCCTGTTTGTCAGGCCAGTGGAGGGATGGATGACTCATGGCTAGCCAGGTGCCCACTTCCCTGCATCCTTGCCCCAGGTGAACTGAGCCACAGATGAGGAACCCCAGCCCAAGGCCTGCAGCAGGACAGGCGTGGCTGGTGCAGCCTCCCTCCCACACCCACACAGGCCTCAGGCCAGTGTCTGGGACTAGCTTGGTTGTCTCCCAGTCCTTGAAACTGCCTCTCCCCAGACCTGCAACCAGGAGTCCGGCTGGGCCTCGGGCACTCATTAGGCTCTGCCTTTCCTGGAAGCACCTGCTTTAACTTCTGGCCATGACCTGGGATTCCAGCTGTGAGCTGTGTGGCCTTTGACAGGTTGTGGGTCTCAGTGCCTCAGCCCAGGATATACTGGCTCCATAATCACCTGTGGGCCCATGAAACCCAGAGCTCCTTCCACTTGCCCCAAAATTCAGACACTAGGCACGTCTTCCTTACCAACTCAGAGGCAGGCGTTCTAGGTCAGAAAACCAAGTCTTTGCTGGGTGGAGGAGCCATGAACAGTGTCCAAATTGTGGTGCTCTCTTCCTCAGGCTAGTAGCAGTAGAGAGTGGGAGGAGGACCACACAGGCTAGTGGCAGTGGAGAGTGGGAGGAGGACCATGCAGCGTTTGGACAACCAGGTTGCAAGGAACTGGAGCCTTCAAAAGGCAAGTAGGACAATGGGCAAATTTCTACAGACTCCCAGCCCCAGACATGGCCTGCTGCAGGAATCAAGGTGGGGCGGTCAGTGGTCAATGCCTACTGCCTGGATTGACCCATGCCCAGCCCAGCCCCTCCCTTTCAGGCTTAATCTAATATTCTTAGGCCATCCACTGGCAGGTTGCCATATGTCCTGTTGGGGAGGGAGGCAGGACTTGGATACTGCAAGATGGGTTTAGGTATGTGTTCTGTCCCTCCCTTCCAACTATCACCAGTGCAGAAAGCATCCCATGTCTCCAATGCAGCTTCAGCATTCCAGGTTCCAGCCGAGCCATTACTCCAGAGAAACACATGTTCCTAGCTGGGTAGGTGACTCAAATGGGTTAAGTGCTTGCTGAGCAAACATGAAAACCTGAGTTTGGATCCTCTGCCCTCATGTAAAAGCCATGCATGGCAGAATGGATCTGTAACCCCAGCACTGAGGGAGTTACACAGTAGGGTTCTCTGAACTTGCTGGCCAGCCAGTCTAGCTGAAATTGTGAACTCCAGTCCAGATCCAGTGAGAGATCCTATCTCAAAAAATAAAGTGAAGCCAGGTGGTGGCGACGCACACCTTTTTTTTTTTTTTTTTTTTTTGGTTTTTCGAGACAGGGTTTCTCTGTGTATCCTTGGCTGTCCTGGACTCACTTTGTAGACCAGGCTGGCCTCGAACTCACAAAGATCCGCCTGCCTCTGCCTCCCAAGTGCTGGGATTAAAGGCGTGGGCCACCACCACCCGGCTTGACACACACCTTTAATCCCAGCCCTTGGGAGGCAGAGGCAGGCGGATCTCTGAGTGAGGCCAGCCAGGGCTACACAGAGAAACCCTGTCTCAAAACAAAAAAGGTGAAAGAGGTTCATTATTATATTTTAAAAAATGGAAGAAGAAAGAAAATTTGATATCAATAAATGTTTAAGGAAAAAAAAAGATGGAGTCGGGGCTAGAGAGATGACTCAGCAGTTAAAAGCACTTGCTGTTCTTCCTGAGGACCTGAGTTCAGCTCTCAGCACCCAAGTCAGGCAGCTCACAGCTGCCCTGGAACTCGATTTGTAGACCAGGCTGGTCTTGAACTCACAGAGATCAGCCTTCCTCTGCTTCCCGAGTGCTGGGATTAAAGATGTGTGCCACCACCACCCAGGCCATACCTCCCACTTCATACCTTCCACTTCTTACTTCCAAGAGCACCAGCACATACACACACACATAAATAATAATTCGTATTTTTAAATGAGGTGCAGAGTGATAAAGGAAGATATGTGGCATTAGCCTCTGCTACCATGTGTGCACGCAGACACCACGTACACACTAGGAACATAAACTCCTTCCTGAGCCTGCTGGAGGCTTCCAGGGACACACAGATAAGCATCACCTGCTTGCTTAGGGCACTGACCAGAGCTTGATACCCTGGACAGTGTTACCAGAAGTGGACTAGAAAGAGATTGGGAGGGGAGAGGCCAGGCCATCAGCTGCTACAGTGACCTCAGGAAGCCAAGTGGGCCGGAAGAAGGATACCCCATCTGCCAGAGCACTGGCCCAGAGAAGGGGTGTCATCCTCCTGTCTGGAACTGCTGGTCTCAAGGAAGGCCAGGCTATAGAGAGCATTAAAAGCTGTCAAGTTGGGAGGCTAGACCTGGCCTACCGTGCACTTTCTTTTTTATTTTTGTTTGTGTTTTGTTTTTTGAGACAGACAGGGTTTCTCTGTGTAACAGCCCTGGCTGCCCTGGAACTTGATATGTAGACCAGGCTGGTCTTGAACTCACAGAGATCAGCCTTCCTTTGCTTCCCTAGTGCTGGGATTAAAGATGTGTGCCACCACCACCGGGGCCATACATGTCTTTTTGCTTCAGCATGGATCAGAAAAATATCAAAGGGAGTCCTGGGATAACTAGGTCCTGTGGAAGGCTGGGGGGCTTCTCCAGGCTCACTGGGATCCTGAGGAGCTGAAGGCCCCCAGCCCCAACCTGGGTGGTGATTTTGACCCGAGGTGACCAAGGGGACATCACTGTGGAAAAGAGCCTATCCCAGAGGTTGGTTGGTCCTCTTGGGGCCCAGCCCCAAGCATGGCTGAGGAGCCAGAAAACAGCAGGGAACACTGCTGCTGCTGCCGTGGCCTCACAGGACCCAAGTCAGCCTAGAGTTCAGCCCTGCACTCCCTAGTTGTCAGCTTCACACTGGCCATAGCTTTTGTGTCCTTGGCTGAGGTATGGATTTTTCATTGTGAAACACAATGTCAGCAAAGCAGCCAGCCCAAGCAGGTTCCGGGTAAACAGGAGACCCTGTAGTCAGACCAGCAGATAAGTGCTGATGTGTGGGGTGGCAGATAGGCTCTGGGACTTTGATAACTGGAAATGTCTCCACCTCTGTGTCTCTTGGGATACTGAGGAGGAGGCCTGGCTGAGATCTTGCCCACATCCTCTCCTGATGTCCCTATGCTTAGAAGCTTCAGGCTGTGGGGGTGTTGTTTGCACAGGGCTAGCCCCTACTCCCTTGCTGGGACCCTTGGACACAGTATCTAGATGCTGATACTTGAACCTTCCGATCTTTGAATTGCAAATAATTGTAATAAATAGATGATCCCAGACTAATGATGGTTTGACTTAAAAATTTTGTCTTCTGGAGGGTGGTTGCCATGCAAGCTGGGCAGTGGTAGCACATGCCTTTGATTCTAGCACTCAGGAGATAGAGACAGGTGAGTCTCTGAGTTTGAGGGCAGCCAGGTCTACAGAGTGAGTTCCAGGACAGCCAGGGGTACATAGAGAAACTGCCTTGAAAAAACAAAAAACAAAAAATTGTCTTCTTGATGGTGTGAAAGTGGGAAACATTCAGAGTTGTACTTTGAATTTTGACCTTTGTCTGAGTTTTGTTAAGAGTCTAACCCTTGCTGGGCATGGTGGCGCATGCCTTTAATCCCAGCACTTGGGAGGCAGAGGCAGGCGGATCTCTGTGAGTTCAAGGCCAGCCTGGTCTACAAAGTGAGTCCAGGACAGCCAAGGATACAGAGAAACCCTGTCTCAAAAAACAAACAAACAAAAAGTGTCTAACCCTTGGAGCTGGAGAGGTGGCTCAGTGATTAAGAGCATTTATTGTTTTTTTGTCTTTGGGGGTTTTTTTTTGTTTGTTTTTTGAGACATGGTTTCTCTGTGTAGCCCTGGCTATCCTGGAACTCACTCTGTAGACCAGGCTGGCCTTGAACTCACAGAGATGTGAGTGCTGGGATTTGAACTCCGGTCCTCTTAACCGCTGAGCCATCTCTCCAGTCCCAGCATTTACTGCTCTTATTGAGGACTCTGGTTCAAATTCCAACACCCACATGGCAGCTCACAACTGTAACTTCATCTGTAGCTCCCGTTTCCCAAGCCCTAGGATCCAGCCCACTGCTGACTCAGGCGCACCGAGGGATGCAGCCACAGAGGCTGCCCAAGAGGTTACCATGATGGGAAGGGGTCAGTGACCTGAGCCTGTTGTCTGCTGTCCACCTCAGTTCCCGAGTCACCTCAACACGCCAGCACTGCTCTCCTGTGCTTTGATGTGGGAATGCCCTCCCTGGGCCCAGGGCAGGTCAGAGAAGCCACTCAGTACTGAAGACTAGTGACGTGTGGAGGTTTGAGGGAAGCCAGGGCCAAGATGCGTGACCCTTGAGGCACAAGATTCAAGGCTCAGAAGTGACCTTGAGTATAAAAGAGACATCACAGGCAAGGCCAGAAGCCGGGTAAGGATAGGGAATATCCACCATAGAATCGGTGCTGTAACCCCACAGTGCTGAGGTCCTTCAATAATGGAGACTGGGGCTACTATTTCTGCAGTGTCTGTCTGTGGTGTCTTTTTGACACTGTAGACACTGTCACGTGCAGGGACAGGTGTCGCGTCCCCCTCGACCAGCAAGGACGACGCAACTCGCAAAAGCTCTTCTCAAGCAGTTTATTCAGGTCCCTTGAAAACAGTCTTCCGAGGGGGCTGGAGAGATGGCTCAGAGGTTAAGAACACTGGCTGTTCTTCCAAAGGTCCTGAGTTCAATTCACAGCAACCACATGGTGGCTCACAACCATCTACATTGAGATCTGGTGCCCTCTTCTGGAGTGAATGTGTACATGCTGTCAGAACACTGTATACACAATAAATAAATAATCTTTAAAAAAAAAAAAAGAAAACAGTCTTCCGAATGCCCGGGCAGACCCAACCCACAGTCTAAATACTAAATGAACAGCCAATCAAGTAAAGCCACGTAGTGCTATCTTAGAGGCCCACGTATGCGGAAGCAAGCCAGATCAGTGGTCTTAGCCAAATATGGACTTGTTTACCACCGAGAGCACTCACCGTCGGGCTGGTGGAAGGCGGAAACCGGCGCCATCTTTAGGGCGCGGCACGTCGCAGCTCTCTACAGACAGGATCCTGCAGATCTGTTGCACAGAGGTCATCAGCCACCCACGGCAGAGGGTGGGGGAGAGAGGAACTTAAGCCATCACTGGACAGGGGAATCTCATTCATATCTAATGCACAGCATGGGAAATGGTCAGAATGCTGTCTCGCTCTGGGGTCTCAGGCCCTGGAGCCACCAGGTGGAGTGCAAGCTTTTGTCCCTCAGGATGCTCTTCCTGGCCTGGCTAGCCTGGGAAGCTGAGAGTTGGAGGCCCCAAGGCCACAGGGAGTGTCAGATGTGAAGGGGCTGTAGAGATGGTTCAACAGTTCATTGCTGCTCTTGCAGAGAAATGGAGTTTGATTCCATCCTTGCATGTTGTGGACATTAAATGTCAGGCGGCTCACAACTGCCTGTAACTCTAGCTCCAGGGGGATCTGATACCCTCTTCTTGCCTCCACACGTGAAACAGACACACAGAGACAGACAGACAGACACACAAATAATGCATCTTTTTTTTAAAGAAGAGATATGTCAGGTGCAACGATGATTCTAGTTAATCTTTAAGATTGAGTCATTTTCCCAGATGGACAGACCTGCTTCAAATCCTACTATGTGACCTTCGCCAAGTGGCTGACCTTCTCTGTGCTCATGTACAGTGATATGTCCCTGTTGCAGAACAGCCATGGGGCCTGAGAGTTCTGTTGTTCTAGTACTGGTCATATATACCAAGCCAGGTACTGGTCAATGACAGCTTTCTTTTCCTTCACGTCTGTATCCCTGTGGCTGAGAGACACGTCTCCAGAAAGCTGGCGTTCTGGGCTGCCACAAACCTAGCAGATTTAAGGAAGGGTTGAGCCTGCCTGTGGTAGACTGGCATGGCTCGGGCAGTGCCTGGAGCCTGCAAACTAGAGGTCAAGTCTCTAGCCACACCTGATGTGATTATGTGATTGTCCCTCCTGCCTCCATGTCGTCGTGTCCCCCCCCCCCCC
>CAJQZJ010001241.1:780567-791189 GCA_907164525.1 Lophiomys imhausi
CCCCCCCCCCCCCCCCCCCCCCCCCCCCCCGCTCCTCCAGGGTCACATCGACCTTCATGGAGCTGCATCCAGGGTAATCACACACCTGAGGTCAGTCCCTGGGAGAGTTCCAGATGGGGCCTGGAGATCAGCTTGGCTGGCAGCAAGCAGAGTAACCTGTCAACAGGTGAGGAGGTCATCTTCAGGCCTCAGAAGGCTCCATCACTAATGTATTCATCCATCCAAGCACCCATCCTTCACTTGACTAAAACAGTGTGTGTGTGTGTTGTTTTCCTCCTTTATGCTAGCTTACAGTCTAGATCTTCTGGGAAAGCTCTTGGACCACCTGGGTCAGAACTATCCAGGTTCTGTGTCTTATGGCTAGACTGTCTAGATGTGTCCCTGAGAAACTTCCACAGGGATATAAAGGTGCAGCCAGGAGCTTGAAAGACAGCTGACAGCAAATGTCTGTTGGGAACACAGCTGTGGTTCCCGAGGGCACTGAGAAGTGGCCACCTGTGCCTTATACACAACCCTGGTCCTGCTGGGTGCACTGCAGGCCCAGTGGGTACAAATGTGTTAGGGCTGCACTTCCTGCGGGACGGATGCCTGGACATACATCCTGCTGCACTTTGTGCATCTACCTTGGGGGACCAGGGAGAGGTCACCTGACTCAGAAAGGTGGGGCTAGGGTAGGGGATATAGATGGCAGTCCTCCTGGCTCTCCTCAAGCTCATATTCTGGGGCCTGCAGCTGTGTCAGGGCCCTTCTTTCCTGTCTTGCTGGCACTGGTGAGGGGCTTTCCTGGTTCAGCAAGAGAGGCCACTGGAAGTACCCGAGGTGACCTGCTGACCAGGATCACAGGGCCCTGGGGCAGGGATGGCTACCCCTTCCCAAGCACTCCCCAATGTTGCCATGCCTAGCACTGGAGCTGCAGAACTGCTAAATTGCACGGGGGACTCCTCACCCCTGGAAGAGCTTGTTCATGTTAATGGCTTTTCCATGGTTCTCTCATACGCTTGTCCCCCTCCCCCCAACTGGCCTGATTAGCAATGAGTACAACACCAGGAAAATTATTAATTTTCATCCCTCAAGTTTACTTCTGGGAAAGTTTGCCAATTAACTTAGCACACCAAGACTCCCAGAGTAAAAGGCAAAAGGAGGCAGATCAGCCCCACCCCCAGGGGAGCTAGTGGCAGGTGGAAGATCCATCCTCAGGAACATGAAAGGTCAGACAAGGCCAAGGCTACTGGCCAGGAGGCTGCCCCTGCTCACAGCACAGATTGAGAAGACCAAGGCTTCCCCCTGTGCCCCAGTCCTGGTCCTCAGGCACTCTGTGATTCTGCAAATGTGAAGGGGGGAAGGGCTGGATAAGGAGACGGAGTGGGATGGGTCCCTGGCCCTGATGGTTCTACAGATATTGCTGAAGATAGGCCTAGTGGGGGGTCCGTAATACTAGACCAACAGTGGCTGAGATGCTGTGGCTTCCATGGCCGGGACGCTTTAGGCACGGAAGGGTATCCCACCCAACGGTCCCCAGGTCTGGTCCTTCATATACTCTTTTTACTTCCTTCCTTTTCGGTGCTGGGAGTAGAGCTCAGGGTCCCACCCAGCTAGGCAAGTGTCCAGCTCTGAACTACTCCCCAGCTCCATTGTCTCCAGTTCTATTGAGCAAACCTAGCATCTCTAATGCTGGGGTAGGCTCTCCTGGGTGGCTCCCCCTCTCTGACCTTCTGGGGGACAGATTGTTTTGGGTCCGTGGCTAGGGTTTAAATGTTACTACCACCATCAGGGTTCATCAGGGTCTGTGTGTGGTTGGGGTGGGGTCAGAGAGCAATGCTCCCTTCCCAACGGGATCCAGGGAGTAACCCAAACACCTCCTTGGTGTGAGGAGACCAAGGAGACACCTGTAGAGGCCTTATGGGCTCTTAAGCCCAGAAATGCATTTGATGTCCTGGCCAGACAAAAGCCCTTGAAGAGACACTGACTTCTCTAGGAGATGGGAGGGAACAAGAAACAGAGCCACACCAGGAGGGAATCTCAAGGCAGGGCACTGTAGCTACCCTCCGTCCCCCACTTCCTCTTCTGGTACCAGACTCAAGAGGCAGCTCTGATGGTGGTAGACAGGGAGGGCTCTCCAGCTATTTCTGGACTGAGGGACCCGCCCAGCAGCCTGTGGGGTGAAAAAAGGCAAGCCACCTTACCCAAGGCCTGAGTGTCTGTCGGCTGCTGTCTTCCCCAGCTATCTTCCGGATGTCTGGCTCAGGAATGCTACCCCAGGCCTGCAGAGCAACCCAGAGAAGGCCACTGAAACGCCCCTTTCTGCTTTTTAAAAGACAGTCCATAATAGTTCCCTCCTGAGCTGCCTCAGGGCAAGGGTGCCCTTAGCACCCTCAGCACATCCTGCTACACTGGTCACTTCACTGCTGGTCCCTACTACCAAGCTCCAAAGCCTCCCTTGTAATCAGAGATGGAAAGGTGTTTTTAAAATGCAAATTCAGGCCATTTTATCTTTTTGTTAGCACAATTAGTGAAGTTTAGTGCCTGCCTAAGTGATCATCATCCTTAGTGGAAGCTGACTTTCCCTCTCCACTACAAACCTGGCGAAACAGAATTGTAAATAAGTTCACAGGCAGGGCAAGGCCTGAGGGTGAGGTGGCCTTCAGCTGCAGTGTTGGGTCAAAGGAATTCTGGGGACTCAGGACACAAAGAGGCCCCTGGCACTAGAGGAGAAGAGGCTGCCCTTCCTGACCACCCAGGACTTGCCCAGGGAAGAATGGGGAGATAGAGGCCCCGGCTCTCCAACCCAGCACACGAAAGGAAACTTCCTACCCAGAAGGCCAGTCACCCACAAAGCCAATCAGGCTTTCATACCCCCTTTCCATACCCCCTCCACCCCCCCAACCCCATTTCCTGGGCTCCTTGTCCCACTGGGGGAGTAGGAGGAGGGCCAAGACCTGTCACCACTCTATGGACATACTTGAGTTTCCAGGGGTATACACAGAGGGGTATACCGACTGTGGTTAGTAACCAGGGTTGCTAGTTCCCTTCAACAGACACAGGGCCAGCAACTATCCTTCTGGACCCATTGCTCAGTTCTCCAGATGAGGGTAGGGGCAGTGAAGCTGCTGAGCTGGGGACTGCAGGCAGAGGCCAGGCTTCTCAGGAGGGGCCCTAAGAGGGACAAACACTGAGCCCGAGTCCCTGGAAGGTTCTCTTCCCCTCCCCCCAGGCCTCTTAATCTTTAACTGCTTCAGGGCTAACCCTGACCCCAGAAACAAACAGGGCCAGGCTCTTCCCAGTTCTAGGCACCTCCCTTGGGATAAGGGCTGGAAAGAGATTTAAAGGAGTGCTGGAGGGAGGACCACGTGGAGCAGGCATAGGGTAGGCTGCCCCCCACGGATGCTGGAGGGCACAGCTAACTTTATCCCATTTTCTCCTTTGAGAGCTTTGCCCAAGAGTGGCCAGAGGCTAGCAGGCAGAAGTGGGACAAGGTGGACTTAGAACCCTGACTGGGATCTGAAGGCCAAGGCGCAGACTTGTCAGAGCACAGTGTGGTCCCTGGAGTAAGCAGGGGAGGGGGCTTCCTCTAGAAATCCTCTGGGCTATTGTTGCACTTTCCTAAACCATGGAAGGTTTCCAGGAGGCAGTGACAACCCTAAATAATAATAACAACGCTCCTCCCCCAGAAGCAGCAGGAATTCTGGAAAAAACAGCTGCTACAGTTATCGCCCCAGGAAAAAACAAGGTCAGGCGCTGCAAAGATTTAATTTAAGGTGCGCCCCCGCAGCCCGCGGGCCACGCACCAGCATGCACACGTCCTTCGAGCGCGGGGGTCGAGGTCTGTGGGAACCCGGGGGCACCCAGGCTGTCTCTGCATCCACCGAGAATCAAGCAAACCAGACCTAGCTCCAGACGTCTCAGCAAGGAGTCTGGGGCCGGTCCACAGTCGCCTAGGGCCGTGAGCGGACCGCACTGTGGCTGCCCGCCGCCCCGAGCTTCTAAGGGTCTGAATCAGTCTCCAACAAAGCGCTCTGAAACGAGGGGCGCCGTCAGGAGAACATAGCCCGACCTTAATCAGAAGTGACGGCAGAGTGGGCCGCAAGCGCTGGCAGGCCGGGTCGGCTGGATCCCAAAGATCCTTGTCCTCGTCGACCGCGGCTTGTAGGACTGGCTCCTGGAGCTCAGAGGCGGGGATGGCTGGGCTGGAGAGCTCCTCGCGCCACAGCCCAGTCTCCACCGGGGACATTTGCTGTCGCTAAAGAGAGCTTGGGTGGGGCACACACGGTCGGAACCAGCTGTGGGCACGGCCGCCTGCAGAACTTTGGTGGTGGCCTTGGGCATAGAGGACAGACGTTCCACACCACCCAGCACTGGACAGGAGACTCCCTGAGACATAGCGCGCGGTGCGGCTCAGAGCCTATTTCCTTGGCGCTCCGCGCCAGCCTGGGGAAGCCTTGAAATCACCGGGGTGGGCCAAAGCTTCAAGCCCTTCGAGTACCCGAAGATTCCCAGGCCTGTGCTGGGAGGGTCCATATTCTGGACTACCAGATTAGGGGGTCTGGCCTGTGCGGCCCAGCTACACCGCGTGTGCCTGGTCCTCCAGGCTGCTAAGCCACCGCCCGGGTCCCCTACCTCCCAGGCAGAAACTAACCAACACTCATGACTCCCCTATTTCCCAAGCTAGGGAACAAGGAGCAGGGGTTAGGAGAAAGGCGAAGGGGGGAGGGGACAGGGTCTAATCCGTTGGTTTTTTACTTTAAAATTATATATTTTATGTCACAATCACTTTTCGTTAAGACCACAAACATCCAATTTGGCTTGGCGTAATAAAATCAGTCGGAGCTCCCTTAAACGGAGCCATTGCAGAGAATTAAGTTGTGAAATCTAATCTATTATATCCATAAAGGAGAATGCTTTCATTGTAAATTCAGGTTATAAAGAAACTATACCTGGGCCGCCAACCTCCCTTTCGGATTTGCTACTTGAAGGCTTATCAAATTACTTCAAAATGTTGGGCTCCCTTCTCTATCTCATGGCAACCAAAATTAAATGTGGCAACATTTCTTTAATACCTAAGGCCGGAAACAAGTGGTTCAACAATGGGATATAATTTTTAAGACACCTCCGTTCGCGTTGGGAAGCACTCTACTCCCCCAATTAATTCAAGTTTTTAAAAACTCTAAACGCCCTCCCGACGAGTCCTTAGGTTCTCTCCCGTTCCGGTGGAGGACTCTGGGATGCAGTCCCGGGTGGATCGCACGTGGACCGCGCACACCCGTGGCTCGGACCTACAGCAGCAGCGGGAGGCGCCACTGGCACCGTACACCTGCGGGACAGGCGCCTGGGAGCCTGGACTCGGCGTCCCAGCTCCAGCCCCAGGCGCCCCGCTGGTTCCAGGAACGGCTGGACCAGACAAAGGAGTCGCCAGCGAGGGGTTAAGCCGTCCCCCACCCTTCTCAGAATACATCTTCCCAGGCAGCTGGAGCAAGGGAAACGCAGCACCCCAATATTTCTTTGATTTTTACGAACGGGTTGAGGGTATTTGCTGCCCTTCCTGGGAGGGTGTTGGGCCTAGTCAGCCCACTTTTTTCCATTTCTGAAAATTAATTAACTCTGGGATTGGGCTGGGACGTCCTGGGCTGGCTAGAAGTGGGGGGACACCAAGGACTCTCCACCTCGATCTCTCAAAGCGGGGTGTTTGGGGTACGCCGAGGAGATCGATAAGTTTCTGGATTCTCAGGGAACTGGCGGACGTGGCTTTTGTCAGGCCTGCGAAAAAGATTTATGAGGCGCCGGCGGAGTGTTGGGCCAGCTTCGCCCCGGCGGCCAGCGCACCCCGTCTAATCTTTGATTTCCATCTAATTATTTTTTTTTCCTGCCTTCTACTCGGTGTCCGGAGAGGCGAACAAAGGGATGAGGATGGGGGATGGGGAGGCAGGCATTGACGGTTGGGGATCCCCCATCAGGCTGGAGGCCCCAGAACCGCCAAAGGCTCCTGCTTGTGGGAGCGTCCCGGGAGGCTGAGGGAGGAAGGGTGACCCGACAGGAGCTGAGGCCACGTGAGACCCGCCGCAGGCCCTGGGTGGGCGTTGCAGTCCTAGAGTGGAGTTCAGAGCCGGAGCCCAGCAGGATTTTTAGGGAAGGATCCGCAGAAAAGCTCTAGAGTAGCCCGAGAAGGGAGGGAGCAGCTCTCCCCTAAATTGCAGTTAATCGCGGGGGGGGGGGCCGACGACGACCACGACGACGGACGGTCACGTTAGCCCTTGGCAGGCAGAGGCGGCACACGGAGGCAGGATTTCTTCTCCCACCCCACCCCGCCCAGGAAAAAGATCTGCCCCGGCGGGTGAGAGAAGGGCGCAACTTGAATTTTTCATGTTCGGGAGAAAAAAAAAATCCGAAATGGAAAATGATTTTATTGGTCACTACCCATAAGTCAACTAAAAATAGGGATAATTAGAGAGTGGGGAATTCGGGGGCCATAAATCCGCGGCGCCTTCTCCAACGGCGTCGGGAGCCTTTATGGCCTGCTGAGTTTTATTTTGAGAAAGGAATCCAGAGTTTTGGTGGAAGCGGGACTGTCCGCCCAGCGCCGCGCGGCCAGACAGCGGCGCGCAGCGAAGACGTCCGGGACTCTGGAAGGTGGCCACACTTAGGGCTCGCTTTGTCCCAGAAAGAGGAGCCTTCCCACCGCCGCGACCCCTCTCTCCACGGCGGGATCCGTCCCCAACCCTTCTCTGGGCAGGGGAGTCACATTCTTCCTCACCCAAAACGCGACGAAGATAGAAACTCGGGGTGCGTGGGGCTCCGAAGTTTTTATCGCGCGATTCATTCCGCTCGCGGCTTCCAAACGTCCACTCGGCTCTGCACGCTTGTGGACCTTTTGTTCTAATTTACTGGGCGCGGGGGGTAGGGGGATGGAACAAAAACAAAACTAACCCACCTTACTTTGCAATCTTCCGCAAAGCGGCTGGGAGTACTTTTCATTCCACAAGGGTTTTTATCCCACCAGCCAGAGGCCCCGTTTCCTTCTGAAATGGTCTTCTCACAAAGGCATCCTTAGCAGACACCCTGTAAAATCCCACTACGGGGTAAGCCAGTGGGATCACTTCTGGCTCAGCTGCAGCTAACTTGGGGAAGAAAAGAAAGTGAATTCTTCGGGGACTCCAAACTAAAAGCGCCCCTTTCCCGGTAACTCGCACCAAGCTTCCCCTTTGTTTTAACCACACACACAAAACCCTTGTCCTTCCTAGGAACAGGGGCGGGAAGAACTGCGGGTCCACATTGAGAAGCGCTCTCCCCCTCCCCCCCAAATATTCTCCGAGGAGTCCTTTTGTTTGAAGTGGGTATGGGGGAGGGGACAGGGCCGCTCCAGTTCGGATACCAGGCTCTTCTGATCCGGAAAACAAAACGAAAAACACAACCCAGTCCGCTGAGGTTGTCTCCCAACCGCGCAAATCTGGGGCTCCCGGGTCCAAGAGGGGTTCGTTCCTGGACCCCCCGCCGCGCAGCAGGAGCCAAGTCCGGGTCTCCCTACTGCGAGTTTCCTCCGATTGAGGTCCCTAACCTCCAAATTAAACACCCAAACTCCGAGAACAAGAACACTGGATGAACGACTACGGAACGGAGCCATCCTGCTGTGGTACCCACGGTGTCCTGGGTGAATTCTGTGGGACCTGGAGGAAAGCGACGCGCACTTCCACAGGGGATGGCTCCAAGCCCCGTGGTGCGGTGGTGGAGCGCCCGGTGGGGTTCCAGAACACTGCGCAGGGGCTGCTCCGAGTTCGACTGCCGTCCCAGGACCGCTCAGAAAAACACGTTTGCTGCGAAAATGTCGTATACAACAGCTGGGTTTTTATTCATTCCCTCCCCAGAGTGCGCTCTGGGCGCGCGGGAAACAAGGAAAGCGTACGTACCTGGCGGCGCCGAGGGCAGCTTCCAGGGCCCTCCATGGGAGAGGGAGCCCCCAGAAGCCACTGCCCGCCCGGCTGGTCGCCCCAAGGCCTGTCCCTCCCTCTCCCCCGGTCACGCACGCCGCTGAGCTAATTCTGCAAGAGGCAGTAGCAGGACAGCCCGCCCGCCTTTCCGGGAGCCGGATCCATTTTCTAGCGCCAAGGCCAGCGCCAACTCCCACGCCGCCGCCGGCGCGCAGGATTCCAGTGGTCCTCCGGTTCAGGAGAGAGCGGCCTGGGCGCAGGACTGCGGCTCGCGCAGCAGCTCCAGGCTCCCGCGCGCCCTTCTGCATCCACGTTCCGGCGTGTCCACGTTCCCGATCGCGAAAAGGGGACGAACTCTGAGCCCTCCGGGAAGAGGAGGCTGCAGCCGCGTACCACGCAGGAGCCCCGGGGCAGGAGGGGTGCAGGGCAGAGGGGCGGGCGAGCTACCAGCGCCCCACGGCCGCGGCCCTGGCGGGGGAGGGGAGGGGAGCCCCACCCACGTGGAGGCCGCCGCCCCGCCTCCGCGAGGGCCGCATCCCCGCCCGTCACGGCGCTCCCGCCTAGCTCCGCCCAAGGGCCTCCTGCGGCGGCCGCTCCCTTTGTCTAGGCAGCCGGGGCAAGCCAATGGCATCGCGTGGGCGGTGCGCAGCTTCGCCAATCGATGATCCAGGAGGTGTGGCCGAAGGGGGAGGCTCAAACCCCAGAGAAGAAACTGCAAACCAGCTAGCTAGCTGCAGGATTCCCGGCTCTTGGGACGGAGTGTGTCTACAGCTTTGAGCTGGCTCCGCCGTGGAATTCTGAGTTTTGGATCCCTTTCCACTATCTGCGAAGATGCCCCCAAATCGGGAAGGAAGTGTAAGGGGATGATTTCGGGGCTGTGGGGAGCAGGAAGGTGACTTAGACGGAGTCATCCCGAAGCCCCAGGGAACTTGATTTAAAACAGCCCTTTGCACTCTGGCCACGCCTCGCCTTGCACTTTGAAATTCAGGGGTTGCAGCATCCCCCGAAGTCAGGAAGGTGCCCTGAGATCCAGTGGCCAGTAATGTGATGTTCTGAGTCGAAAGTATCCCAGAGTTTAGTGGTAGAGGTGCATAAGCCCTTTCAGAGACTATATAGGATTGAGGGCCACTGTCCCAGGCTCAGCTTAATGGGCAGCGTCCCATTTGCCTTCTGAGCTGGGAAATACCGGGTTATGAAGTGGGCCACAGCCAGAGCTTTGTTGCTGTTTTGCCCCCAGAGACAGAAAGATCTCAGACGTCCTCTGTCCTCTTCACCGAGCCCCGAAGGGCAGCAAGCGCAGGAAAACCAAAACAAACCCCAGAGCCAAGCTGATATCTCCTCCACATACCTACAGAAGCAGGCACGCTATCTTCTCCGGGAAGGCTTTGAGTGATAAACAGGAGTCCACTGCTTTGTCCTGCTCTCAGACCTTGAGGTGTTTTCCAGCCTTTTCTCACTTCCTACACCTTGGCTCCACATAAAACCACAAAACAAGTAGAAGAGGAAGCAGCCTCCTGATGTAGGGGCTGGATCTCCTGCGGCCGGTGCTGAGCTGAGCCCTGGAGGTACATGAGGTGCATTTCGTCCCTGGAGCACCTGAGAGCACACGTGTCCAACGATGTCACAGAAGACAAGCCAACATCTAATTCCTACTAAAGCCAAGTACTCAGACACCTTTACTGCTCTCTCTTGAAATCCCCCTTTTCAGGGCTGGAGAAGTGGCTCAGCGGTTAAGAGCACTGACTGTTCTTTAAAGGACCTGGGTTCAAATCCCAGCACCCACATGGCAGTTCACAGCTGTCAGTAATTGCCGGGTGTGGTGGCGCACGCCTTTAATCTCAGCACTCGGGAGGCAGAGGCAGGTGGATCTCTGCAAGATCAAGGCCAGCCTGGTCTACAAAGTGAGTCCCGGACAGTCAAGGATACACTGAGAAACCCTGTCTCAAAAAACAAACAAACAAAAAATCGTCTTTTCAAAAGTCCAGGACCCTGAGATGGCCTGTGGCTAACCGAAGCTGCAGCACTCAGGAACTTGTACAGCCATGATTGCAAGCACAGACTTGATCAATATAGCCTTGAGGAATTAAACATCCCAGTATGGATACAAACTGGTTTTTGAGACCAAGGGGGATTGAATGAAGACACCTAACAGCCTCCCTTCCCACCCTCAAGTCCTAGATATGACAGAAAAAATTTAAAATCCATTACAGCCAGAGAACAAGAAGGCTGACTGGAGAGGCAGGTGAGGGCATTGCTCCTGCAGGAGTAAGCCTTGGAGCACCAAAGGAAAACTGCTGGCCAGTAGGAAGGCTCCCAGAAGAGCCATCACAGTGATGGGAGGGTGGCCTGTGCTCAGCAGCAGTGGGCTGACAGATGACACTGGAGGATTTCATCTGGAGAAGGAATTCGCCTGAGCTTAGAGCCCCTACTGATGCTCTCGGCGGCACACACGGCCCAGTGCATACAGGCCAACCACTTACAGATGAACACACTGAACTTTACACACAAAGAGTAGCACAAGTTAGAGCCACTGACTCTGGCTGGAGAGATGGCTCAGCGGTTAAGAGCACTTGTTCACACCTGCAGTGGACCTAGGGGAATCTGATGCCCTCTACTGACCTCTGTAGAAACCAGGCACACATGTTGCATGCTTGCGTGCGTGTGTGTGTGTGTGTGTGTGTGTGTGTGTGTGTGTGTGTGTGTGTG
>CAJQZJ010001241.1:791199-802652 GCA_907164525.1 Lophiomys imhausi
GTGTGTGTGTGTGTGTGTGTGTGTGTGTGTGTGTGTGTGTGTGTGTGGGTGTGTGTGATGTGTGATGTGAACACATAACATACAAGCTGGCAAAACACTCATACACATAAAATAAATCTAAGAAAAATTAAAAATAGGTCACTGACCTAAGAGAAGCACCAGACAGGCACCGAGCCTGAGACCTGCAAAGCCTGAGGCTTTTCGCCTACCATCTTTCCTCCTGGAGTATACTTCTCAAGTTCCCTCACAAAGAGTGTAGTCATGTGGGCAGCTCCCCAACGTGAGGAAATTAGTAGGCCTCTTGCTGTGTTACACCCCAGTGACCCAAGAAGTTTTATATGGAAGGCAGGACCACCACCAGGCTGGGAGCACAGGGGACCTTAGGAGTTGAAGCGTAAAAGAGGACCCTGGCCATCCTTCTCAAGAGGAGTCTTGGTTTTGCTTAGGCTGTGTCCCCCCAGGGTCTGTACCTTCAGGCAATTAAACTCACAGTTAACTTAGCTTAAATTTATCTCAGGTTAAATATGTAAGCCTAGCCCTTGATTTTATGTCTCCTTTACCGCAAGGGTAGGGAGTCCCGCCCCTCCTCCCAACTTTGGGTTTGGCAATATGGCTCCCTCTGGCACACGAGATTGTTACCAGATGTGGAAGTGGATGAAGTTTGAAATGTGCTAGCAAGGTCAGCCTTGTCCTATTGGATGCCGGGGAGCCACTGTGAGGAGATGGTCTTGTGGAAGAACAAATGGGTGGACGTGGTTCCTGGAGGAGAGAGCATCCCACAGCAGACCTCCTTGCCTTGGGGCTGTGAGTGTGAGTTTGGCACTTCCAGTCGCTCTCTGAGGCTCTATGAGCAGCACTGTTGTGCTGACTGCTGACTGAGATGGCTGTCCTGTCCAGTACAGAACCGGACACTGGGCAGAAGGAACCCTGGAGTGTGAGGTTTCAGCTTGGAGGTCAGGTTGTGGATGGCAGGGATACTGAGGAGGTGGACGTAATGACATGTTTCCCTTGTTACCCCATAGCACATGGGGAAGAACTGAGACATGGGAGGAGGGGGCCAGGATGTTGCTTTATCACTTGTCCCTGGCAGAAAGCGAGGCCAGCTGGAGCCAAAGGTACTTTAGTTATATGGAGTCACAGGTTGGAAGGGCCACTGTTTAAACCTCCAAACCTGTAGAAAAACTGGTTATAACTGTTCTGAGGCCAATGATGGAGACAGCTTGGACCAGCAAAAGGACCTAGGCCTGGGTGGGTAAAATAGCACTGGAGGTAAAAATGCCTGTTGCTAAGCCCGATGACCTGAGTTTGATCCTCGGACCCACATACAGAAGGAGAGAACTGATTCCCACAAGTTTCCTTTTGGCCTCCACATGGATGACATGGGACTTGTGTGTGCACAACTGCAAGCGGGTGCACACCCCCACTCCATATCTGGAGGTCAGAAGAGAGACTACTAAATGAGCTGGGCGTGGTGGCACACGCCTTTAATCCTAGCACTCAGGAGGCAGAGGCAGGTGGATGTCTGTGAGTTCAAGGCCAGCCTGGTCTACAAAGTCCAGGACAGCCAGGGCTGTTACACAGAGAAACCCTGTCTTGAAAAAAAAAACAAACCAAATGTCTATCCTTCCATTCAAAGCTATACTTCTCATGGGGACTCTGGCTGGGCCACATTTTCTGGTTTTGTTGTAATAGGTGTAGCTACCCACACAATGTGGCAAGTACAGTGTGCATCTGCTTCAGGCACACATGAGCCTCTCCTATGTCCCCTTCCCACATTAGAATGCAGACAGCCACTCCCAGGTGCCACATGGACGATGGCAGAGCAGCCATCAGTTGACCCCATAGCTATGGGGAGTGCCAGCCCCGCAGCCAGAGTACTTGCTTTGGGTAGGCCAGAAAGAACAAACTGTTGCCAATGTGATGGGCAGCCAAGCTTGAGTATACTAGACACAGAGTAAGGTTAGTCTTTACTAACTCAAGAAATAGTGAGTTTCAAGACACGTAGGATATTGTCAGACAGCACTAGTAATATCTTCAGAGGGAAAACTTGTACCAGGAGTGCAGCCAAGCAAAATGGCACACATCCATGAACCCAGCACTCAAGAGGCTGAGGCTGTAGGAGCATGAGTTCAAGGCCAGCCTGGGCTACTCAGAGAATGCCAGGCAAGCCTGGGCTGTGTGGTGAGACTGTCTGAAATTGAACAATTGTCACACTAGGGGTTTGGGATGAAACTCCAAGCTACAGTGTACAGCATATGTGGAACCCGCCCTGGATTCAGAAAGAATCTCAAAATAAGAAAAAAGACAAAATAATAAAATAACCTGGGGAATTGAATATTCTGGTGGTATTTTACTTTCTTCTTTACAATCTTATGTATTATTCAGAAATTTACAAGAATTTATTATTTATATATTCAGGAAAACCAAAATCATGTTTACATGAAAAAAATAAAAATAAACTTAAAAAAGATGCTTTCCAAAAGTCAGCTAGATGTCTTGGGAAATAAACTATTTCCCCATTGAAATAAAAAATGCTCTTAGCAAGCCAAAGAAGAGAATGGGCCGGGCCATGGGTCCTCAGCGAGAGAAGAGGACAAGCTGAGGAATTTTCTCGAACACATGGTGAAAGGACACCCCCTAAAAGTGTGAAGTCAAAGCTAAGCAATATGGGAAATAGGCCATTGAAATGAGATTCTACGGAGTGGAGAGAAGGAGACGGATAGTTAAGGGAATAATAAAAGTATCCAGGGCCAAGGGAGACACTGTGAAGACACTTGAGAACAGAAGGAAGAGACACGCAGGTCCCCAGTGGGAAAACTAGTTCCAGAGAAAAAAAAAGAAAAGAACTAACATCTAATGTTGGAAACTTGAGTTTCAAAGACAGCAAGGGCACCTTCACTCCACAGAGGCGAGATTAGCAAAGCCTAAAGTTCCATGCCTGGCCTGACAGCCATTTGGTAGTGTATGTGTGTGTGTGTGTGTGTGTGTGTGTGTGTGTGTGTGTGTGTGTGTATGCGTGTGTGTATGTATGTATGTGTGTGTGCGTGTGTGTATGCGTGTGTGTATGTATGTGTGTGTGTGTGTATGTATGTGTGTGTATGCGTGTGTGTATGTATGTGTGTGTATGCGTGTGTGTATGTATGTGTGTGTGTGCATGTGTGTGTGTGTAGGGGTAACAAACACCATTTTTGGATGTGCTAAGAGAATTTATTTTCAACACATGCTATCTGAAATAATTGCTAGATGGAATACTAAGCTAAATAAATAGACAATACATCCAGGAGGTAGGCAAGGGGGGGTACAGGGGCCGAGTCCACTCTCATCAGCGACTATATTGGAAAATGATCTTGGTGACCTAGGAGAAGGGTCCCTCTGGATGGGCAGCACCCTGGGATGGAGGGGAGATGAATCAGCAAGAAGTCACCACTCTAGGTGGTAGAAAGAGAGAAAATCAAGACTCTAAAAATACAGCCACTAGATGGTTAGGAAAGAAAGCACAAGCCGGGCGTGGTGGGCACACCTTTAATCCCAGCACTTGGGAGGCAGAGGCAGGTGGATCTCTGAGTTCGAGGCCAGCCTGGTCTACAAAGCGAGTCCATGACAGGCAGGGCTCTGTTACACAGAGAAACTCCATCTCAACCAAGGGGAAAAAAAAAAAAGAAAGAAAAAAGAAAAATCAACCAGTAGATAAGTAGAATTTGATATAAATCTTCTAAATAAATGAAGTGGAAACTTGACATATCTAACAGAAACCGGAAATGCAAGACAAGCTGGGTCATAGGGAGAACAAGACACTATGTCAAACACAACCCAAAGCCAATCAGGTGTGGTGGAGCATGCCTGCAATCCCAGGCCTCAGGAGGTACAAGCAGGAGGATCAGGGTTCAAGGCCAGCATGAAACCCTCATTTCACCAACCAAAACAAGGACAGAGGAGTGCTCCGTGGGTTAAGGCACTTGCTCCCATAACTACAAGTGTTTGATACTTTGAATCCTCATACATAGTGAAAATGGAAAACTGACTCATACAAGTTACCCTCTGACCTCCACACATACTCATCCTAGTGTGCAGGCTCACCAGCTCTCTCCCTCTCTCTTTCTCTCTCTCTCTCTCTCTCTCACACACACACACACACACACACACACACACAAACACACACACAGACACACACACACTCACAAGAAAAACATAAAAACCCAGGAACAGTTATTTATGAGTGAAGAAACAAGGGCTGGAGCGATGGCTCAGCAGTTAAGGACACCTGTTGCTCTTCCATAGGACTGGGGTTCAATTCCCAGAATCTACATGGTGGTTCACAACCATCTGTAATTCCAGTTCCAGAGGACCCAACCACTTCTGGCCTCCAAAGCACCAGGCATGCACGTGGATAGGCACATAGGTAACACACACACATAAAATAAAGTATCATCAAGAATTCTCGGCCGGGCGGTGGTGGCGCACGCCTTTAATCCCAGCACTTGGGAGGCAGAGGCAGGCGGATCTTTGTGAGTTCGAGGCCAGCCTGGTCTACAAAGCGAGTCCAGGACAGCCAGAGCTGTTACACAGAGAAACACTGTCTCCAAAAACAAAAAAAAAAAAAAAAAAAAAAGAATTCTCTCATTCTTATAAGTCTGAAGCTGGGTGTGGAGCCTTGCTCCTTTAATTCCAGCACTGGGGAGGCAGAGGCAGATCATTGAGTTCAAGGCCAGCCACATCTACATAGTGAGTTCCAGGACACCCTGAGTTGTGTAGTCAGACCCTGTCTTGAAAAACAACAACAACAAAAACGAAAACTGTAAGTCTGAGGCTAGGGCTGTAGCTCCCCGGTAGAGCACTTGCGTAGCACATACAAGGTCCTGGGTTCAATCCCCAGTTCTGAAAGAACGACCCAAAGCAGCATACAAACCCCATGGAACCTTGTACGTTTGTCCTGTACTTTTGTCCTCCTTTACCTAGTCCTAATATACATAGGATGGTGTGCAGGTGTGCATGTGTGTGCACACTGGCTCGCATCTCTTGCCTTTTCTTTTTGAATCATGTCTTGTTTTGTTTTTCTATCCCCTAGCTTAGGAGGTGACTTTATGCCATCAGATTTTTGTTTTTTTGGTTTTTTTCTCTGCTGCCTGTCATCACTCTCTCAACCATTTTTCTCTTATCTTATAAACATGCTTAAATTGCTAGAGTCCTTAGGATAAATATCATCACCATAAGCTACAGCAAACCATGGAACCCAAACACCTCCCTCCACACCAAACGCCCCTCTGGTCAATGCCCCAGCCTTCCTTCCGGCTTCTCTCTCTTGAGAACATCTGGAAAGAATAGACTGCACCCGGCTTCTGTTTTGTTTTGTTTTTGTTCCCAATCCATTGCAGACAAATACTCTTGTAAAATAAAATAAAAAGTATTACTAGAAAAACGGAAAAAAAATCCCCGAAGACATCCAAAATGCAGGCCCTAATTTTTTATTATTAGGTCCAACAGGCATAACGCGTCTGTCAGACTGCTATAAAAATGCTAAATACTGGCTTTCAATTCCTGCACTTATCTTGACACGGACAAGGAAGCATCCCCTTGGGTGGGCGTGTGTCTGAGGCCACGCAGGGCCACCAGAGCTGTTCTGTGCCACCCACGTGTGCCGGGGATGCAGCTTCAAGCATGCTAGGCAAGTTCTCTCTGACTGAGTTTCACCTGAGTCCCACCCTACATGCCGAATTCTACTTCAACCCCTACGTGCTCTGACAAAACCCCCTGAAGTTGACCTATCTCTTCTCAGTCCTGCAACTCCTTGTCAGTTTTTACAAATTTTCTTCACAGATATGTCCCCAACAGTCATCAGACTAATTTCTGTCGCTGTAACAAAACATCTCAGGCTGAGTAGTTCATAAATGGTTAGGAGCTGGGGAATCTGAGAATATAGTCTGGCATCCTAGCATGGCAAAGGCATCTCGTGGCAAGACAGAACAGGAATGACACCTTGGGTCTCTCTAATGTTCTTAAGCCACTGTGGAAACCCCAGCTCCATGACCTTGTCTAACCCTCATGACCTCCAAAATATCTTCAAACAATGCTGGGAATTAAATTTGCAACATGAATTTAGGGTTCATGCTCAACAGCAGCACTCTCTGTCTCTGTCTCTCTCTGTTCTTTTTTTTTTTGGTTTTTCGAGACAGGGTTTCTCTGAATATCTCTGGCTGTCCTGGACTCACTTTGTAGACCAGGCTGGCCTCGAACTCACAAAGATCCGCCTGCCTCTGCCTCCCAAGTGCTGGGATTAAAGGCGTGCGCCACCACCGCCCAGCTTGTCTCTCTCTGTTCTTAGTGACTTCCTTCATCTGTGCAGCCTCCAAAATGAAATGGTTGACCATACCACCCTGCTCCCTCCCCAAATGCTCTTTCTGGATGGTTGTTCTTTGGGTTTGATTTTTACCCACACCTACACACTGAGAACTTGAAGATTCCCAGCTACAGCCTCTTTCCTTCCTGTTCTTTGGTCCCTGTGGCCACAGTGCCTTGTGGCCAGCCCAAAGGTCAGGATCCCCGAGGTTAACAGGGAAGGATCTGGGTGGGAAAATAGCATAGCATAGGAACCAGGCAGGCTCCTGCAGTCAGGAGCCTGGGGCATTCTGTTTGGGCTGTATCATGGTTCATATCTTCTATGTTGGGAAATATAATGTTGAATAAGAGCCAATCCCAAGCTCACAGTGTGCGGCTTGAGAGACTGAGTAGGGTCCTTTTTTTTTTTGGTTTTTCGAGACAGGGTTTCTCTGTGTAGCCCTGGCTGTCCTGGACTCACTTTGTAGACCAGGCTGGCCTCGAACTCGCAAAGATCCGCCTGCCTCTGCCTCCCAAGTGCTGGGATTAAAGGCGTGCGCCACCACCGCCCGGCTTGAGTAGGGTCCTTTGAGGGTGGCCCATTTCACTCTGTCTTTTGCAAAGACCCAACCACCGCAGGTGACTCAGGGCTGCAGCCATCTGGAAACCTCTCCCTTTGGTACGAGCTGTCAGCAGGGACCTAGGCACAGACTTTACAGCAGGATATACTGGATATATACTGGATATACACTGGGTTCTGACCCAGGTCTTCTGAGTCCAGCAGCTTGGCCAAACCTACAGAACTTTTCTGGATCCGTCCTACAGGCCACCAAGCCAACTTAGTTCAAGGGGAAGGGACACAGACCTGCACTGTAAGAGGTTGGGATGGGAGCACCGAAACAAGCAGCCGGGATTTGTTTTCAAACTGTGGCTGGCAGGAAATGTTTGCCAGGCTCCCGTCCCTCTGCCCTGGTCTGAGGGACCTGGATTTCTCCATGTTGGATTACCTCCAGGTGGCTTTAGCATTCAGATTCCTGGCTTGGAGGTTTGGGTCTTAAAGGCAGGGACCCTATTTTGGCCCAGTGTCTGTCTTGGTTATTCCTTGGTTATGACATGGGAGAGACCACAGTGGCCCATGTCCTGGTGGGGGTTGAGATCTGAGGGCATGTTGGGGTGCTCTACAGACCTGAGGTTTTCCTGGATCTCAGTCCTCTGTGTAGTCATCAATCAGCCTGGAAATGGGCTGACTTCAGAATCCTGGCCACCGATGCTCCAATTGAGAGGCTTTGGGGGACCCCCAGGAGCTGGTATTTTTTTCTTATCACTTATCATTTTAAAGTGTGTGCATTGTGTGTAATAACTGTAGAAATGTGTATTTAGCGATTATATAAAATCACACATATGTGATATATATATCTGCACACACACCCAAATTTGCCAGGATTTTTTTTTTTTTTTTTTTAGTAAGCAATTTACTTTGGAATAATTGTAGCTTCATATGCTGTTATCTGTATGCCCTTGACTTGGTTTGCCCCAAACCCCCAGCACTGATGTGAGTATAGTCACAGCGTTCCAACTTCCAGCCCTGAGAGGACTGGCTCCACTGCCCTCCACAGCCGCAACCCCCCCCCCCTTTCAGTCCCAGCCACCATGATTCTCTGCACTCATCTATAACCTTGTCATTTGAGGGATGTTATATAAACAACCTTAGGCAGCTCAGAAGAATTTCCCCCTAAGTCAGGGTTTCTCTGTGTAGCCCTGACTGGCTTGGAGTTTGCTGTGTGGATCAGTCTGGTCTACATATAGAGTTCCACAACAACAGCCAGGGCTACATAATAGGGATACCCTTTCTCAAAACAAAACAAAACAAAACAAAATGGCAAAACTGCTGAATACAGGTGATTGCAGTACATGCTGGGCCCAACGATGATGTGACCCTGACTGGTGAGGTGGCTGTGGCAGCTCTGTCACAGGGACTCTGTCCCCTGGAAGAGCAGAGAGGGTGCTTGTCCACTGAGCCACCTCTTCAGTCCTTGCTGGGTACATTTCCCTTCAGGACGCTGTGTGAACATGGATGCAGTTGTGTGGCTTTTTCTTTTTTCTTTTCTTTTTTTTTTTTAAGATTTATTTATTATGTATACAGTGTTCTGTCTGCAGGTGTATCTGCAGGCCAGAAGAGGGCACCAGATTTCATTGTGGATGGTTGTGAGCCACCATGTGGTTGCTGGGAATTGAACTCATGACCTCTGGAAGAGCAGCCAGTGCTCTTAACCGCTGAGCCATCTCTCCAGCCCCCGTTGTGTGGCTTTTTCATAGCGTGTTTGTTTCCAAGGAAACTGCTAAGCTGTTGTTCAAAATTGTGTCACTTTATGTTCTCACAGCAATGAATGACTAATTCTGTTTCTCCACATCCTCACCAGCATATGCTTTTGTGACCATTTTTTTACTTTTGCCATTCTGATAGGAATATGCTGATATCTTGTGGTGGCTTTAATTTGCATTTCCCTGACAGAGAGAGAAAGCTGAAGTATCTGCTCGTCTGCCATCTGTGTCACCTCTAACGAAACAGCCACTCATGTCTTTTTGCTCATTTTTAAACTGTCTTTTTTTTTTTTTAAACCATTTAGGTTTTTTGCTTTTTGTTTTTGGTTTCTCGAGACAGGGTTTTTCTTCGTAGCCTTGGCTGTCCTGAAACTCACTCTGCAAACCAGGCTGGCCTCCAATAGATTTTTTTTTCCCTCAAGATTATTTTTATTTTATTTATGTGTATTTATGTCTAATTATATGCTGCATGTGTGCAGTGCCCATAGAGGCCAGAAGAGGGCAACAGATTCCACTGGAATTGTAGTTAGAGCCGGTTGTGAGTCATTAGAAATGAATTTGGAAATGAATTCACTTCTTTTTTTTTTTTTAATCTTTTTATTTTATTTTATTTTATTTAGATTTATTTATTTTTATATATGAGTGCTCTGTCTGCATGCACACCTGCAGCCAGAAGAGGGCATCAGATCACACTGTAGATGGTTATGAGCCACCATGTGGTTGCTGGGAATTGAACTCAGGACCTCTGGAAGAGCAGCCACTGCTCTTAACCACTGAGCCATCTCTCCAGCCCATGAATTCACTTCTTAAGGAAGAGCAGAGAGTGCTCTTAACTGCTGAGCGACCTTCCCAGCCCCATTCTATAATTATAAATAAAGATAGGTAGGTAGGTGGGTAGATAGATGATGGATGGACAGACAGATAGTTCTGGATATCGAACCTAGAGTGTCACATATGCTTCCCAAACATATCATTGCTGAATTACATCCCCAGTGTTCTTACTTGTTCATTGTTGGGACAAAATGTCTGACAGAGAAACTTAAGGGAAAAGAGTTGATTTTGGCTCACAGTTCAAGGGTACATACACTCCACCATGGTACAAAAGGCAGCTGGTCCCACTGTGTCTGGAGGCAGAGCACAGAGGGAGGTGAATGCTGGTGATCCAATCTCTTTCTTTCTTTCTTCCTTTCTTTCTTTTTTGTTGTTATTGCTATTGTTGGTTTTTATTTTTTCTGAGACAAGGTTTTCCTGGGTATCCCTGGCCATTCTGTAGACCTCACTGGTCTCAAGATCAGAGATTTGCCTGCCTGTGCCTCCCAAGTGCTGAGATTAAAAGTGTGCACCACCAGCACTGCTGCCTGACTCACTTTCTCATTTCTATGCAACCCAGTGCCCAAGCCCAGCAAATGGTGCTTGCCTCCTTTAAGGTGAGTCCTCCTGCCTCAGTTAACCTTGTCAAGATAGCCCTCATGGGGCTGGAGAGGTGGCTCAGAGGTTAAGAACACTGGCTGTTCTTCCAGAGGTCCTGAGTTCAGTTCCCAGCAACCACATGGTGGCTCACAGCCATCTACATTGAGATCTGCTGCCCAGGCATATATGTAGAGCAAATACTGCATACATAATAAATAAATAAATAAATAAATAAATGTTTAAAAAAAAAAAAGATAGCCCTCATGGGTGTGCCTGGGGCTTGCCCCAGGTGATTCTAGAACCTGTAATATTGGTGGCTCTAACCATCACACCACCAGGCCTCTTCTTTTGTCTTGAGACAGGTTTCAGTAACAAGCCAACATGGCCTGAACCGCGTAACGCTCCTCCTTCGGCCTCCTGGAGTAGTTAGGATTACAGACCTATGCCCCGGATCCAGCTAATTTTTTTTAACTTTTACTTCTAAATAAATTTCAACTTACAGAAAAGTTGCTAGGGTAGTGGGGGAAAAAAAACCCACCTACATCCTGTTCACCCTGATTCCTAAAGTGCCAACTGCTTTCCACAGTTTCTTATTCTATTTTTGAACCTTTTGAGAGTTTGTTCCACACAGATGCCCGCTATCTCCCAGCATCACAGCCCCAAACTGAGGCAACATAGCCATCCAAACCAGGAGCTGAGAGCCATCTTCAGGCCCTACCCCTGCTTCACCAGTCACCCCACTGAAGTCTCTTGTGGGTCAGAAACACAGCCAAGTTGGGCGTGGTGGCGCACGCCTTTAATCACAGCACCGGGGAGGCAGAGGCAGGTGGATCTCTATGAGCTGGAAGCCAGCCTGAGCTACAGAGTGAGTCGGGGACAGCCAGGGCTATACAGAGAAACCCTGTCTCGAAACAAACAAACAACACCAAAAATAACACAGCCTAGTCTTACAAGGCCATTGTCATGTTTCTGTTGTGCCCTTCAACTTAGAACAGGTCTTCCTGTGAGATTTGGTCCTGTGAAGATTTTATTTCACAGTTTGGTCTGAGAGTTGGACCGGCTGCTTGGAATTCAGGGAGGAAGCCGGACTGCGCAAAGAATGTCTAGCCGATGTGTATGTAGGCCAGAAGGGAGCCTCAGGGCCTCACAGTAACCCAGGAGGCCTGGGCTTCCCATCCTTTCCCTAAGGTCACAAAGACCTGGAGCTGGAACTCTGGAGGTGGCTGACATTTGACAAAGCAGCCAGGGTGTCTCAGGGTCACATCTAAACATCTCAGCTGAAACATGGCTGAGCTGGTCTTGGGCTGGGGCTGTAGCTCAGTGGTAGAGCACATCCCAAGCATGCCTGC
The DNA here is from genome assembly GCA_907164525.1 of Lophiomys imhausi. NCBI lineage: Eukaryota > Metazoa > Chordata > Mammalia > Rodentia > Muridae > Lophiomys > Lophiomys imhausi. The sequence goes on from CAJQZJ010001241.1 coordinate 802,593, forward strand.
AACCCGGGCAACTACTTCCCTTCTTTTTTTTTTTTTTTTTTTTTTTTTTTTTTTTTTTTT
>CAJQZJ010001241.1:802752-824081 GCA_907164525.1 Lophiomys imhausi
GCTGTCCTGGACTCACTTTGTAGACCAGGCTGGCCTCGAACTCACAGTGATCCGCCTGCCTCTGCCTCCCAAGTGCTGGGATTAAAGGCGTGCGCCACCACCGCCCGGCTACTTCCCTTCTTAAAGATGGGTCTCATGTAGCCCAGGCTAGCATCAACCTTACTATGCAGTTGAGACTAAACTTCTGATTCTCGAGGCTTTAATTCCTGAGTGCTGGAATTACAGGCATGTGCCACCATGCCCAGCATGGTAAATTTACTTTTGAATTTTTCTTCTCTGTGCTTCATTTTTGAAGAACACAAGCGGATGGCGGGAAATGCCCGAGTTCAGACTGTCTGTCTCTGTGTTGCATCAGGTCCCAGTTGTCTCTCAGAAGTGAGGTCACATGCCTCTGCTGCAGCATGTCAGGAGGCCCAGGGTGTCTGTTCATCCCTCTCTGGTGATACTAATATTTGTCACTTGGCTGAAGGTGATGTCTGCCAGGTTCCTCCATGGTGCAGTTAATTAATTAGTAGTTTGAACTTACTAATTACTAAGTAATAATTAGCAAGTGCTTTGAGAGCAGATAGTCAAGACTAAGTAAACAGCCCGCTTCCTTCGACCTTTCACCAGGAGTCAGAACATCCGCTGTTGATTCTTCCCTGAATCAATTATTAATGTCCTAGTTACCAAATGGAAGCTCTCTAGTCCCATTATTCCTCCTACACTTGGGAGGCAGCTTTCTTCCCCATTCACATATTCAATCATTTATTTTTATCATGAATTATTTACATAGTAGATAAAGATACCAATCCATTACTATATTGTGTTGCTCAGATTGTCCTAGGTCTGGCCAAAGGGAAGCCCTTCCGGCCAATTCCTGCTTTTCCCTGTGGTTCCATTGTCCCTTGAGCAGCACTTCCTGGCTCTCTGGCACAAGGAGGCATTTAGGCTCATCCTGTATATTCTGTGTCCAGCCCTGGGCTTGGCTCCTCTCAGAGCCCCTTACTCCTGCTAGCTCAAGATTCCTGAGCTGGATTTGTTCACTGCTGCTGAGACCTTGCTGCCTCTGGGCCAGACCTAGACATACACTCTCTGGTATCTATTTCTAGATCTGTCTATAATAAGAAACCCAAGTTCACGCTAGTGCCACAGCTGCAGCCTGGCACTGTCCCTCTTTCAGGATCCATGCTTCTTTAAGGGGCACTGGGCACACTTCTCCATGGCTTCCTGTCTCCTTAAGTCACCAAGCACCTACTCCCTTGGGTGCTTGGGTTCCATGAAAGGAAATAGAAGACAAAAAGGAGTCCCAGCACTTGGGAGGCAGAAGCAGGAGGATCTCAGTGAAATTGAGGCCAGCCTGGTCTACAGAGCAGGTTCCAGGACAGCAGGGCTTGTAACACAGAAAAACCCTGTCTCAAAAAAAAAAAAGAGAGAGAGAGAGAGAGAGAGAGAGAAGAAGGAGGGATTGTGTGATCTTCTTGGGGGCCTAAACTTACAACAAACTTGGGGTTAAAGAATTTAACATTTATTTTTACGGGGATCTTGACACTGGCAAGTTGAGAATGAGGTATATATAGGGTGGGCTTCTTGGGTAAGAGCTGATAGAGGACTCAACCTGGGTTCCATTAGCTTCGGGGTGCTAGTGATTATCCTTGGTGCCCTTGGCTTACAGGTGTGCAGCTCCATCTCTGTTTACCGAGGCCACTCATCTTTGCATGCAAATTACTGTCACCTGATAAAGATGTTAGCCGCTGAGTCTGGACCACGGTTCTAACATCAATCATGTTGCCCAGTTCAGTTCTCAACAGTTCTACCTAAACCTCTGGTTATAGCCCAAGGACCCTATTCCCAAAGTCACAGGTACTGGAGGTCAGCACTTCAACCTCAAAATCAGCCTGTCTCTGTCTGTCTGTCTCTGTCTCACCAAACTTGTTGATCTAGAACTTGCTATGTAGCCCAGGGAGACACAATCCAAAGTCATCAGGACCCATGTCTGTGATGAGCCCTCAGGGGCTGCAACTGTCTCTCGGGACATCCTGGCTTGGATCCAAGTTCAATCCAGAGCCTGAGGCCATTACCTAAAGAGCAACGAGAGCAGCTGTGAATGGGCTTTCAGAGGGTAAGGCTACTATTGCCTAGTGCAGCCGCAGAGGTGGGAGCCCTCTTTGGGGACTTGTCTGCTTCTCCATGACAGCAGTGTGCTTCTGGGCATCACATTCCTTCTCGGGTCCTTTTGGAGAGCTGCCTAGCTTCAATTGGCTGGGGAGCACTGGAGTTGGAACAACCTTCTCTTACCCATGTAGATCCCTGAGTGCTCAGCTAAATGCCTCCCTCCAGAGCTGTGCTAGACCATGAGCGGCCAGAGACTCAGTTGAGAGCAGGATCTTTCAGCTTCAGATTCCCGCTCATGAGATGAGGGTCTGATCAGGGCCCTACCTCAGCCCATCTCTGCAGGAATCCCTGCACTGGGAGGCTGTGGTTCCAAGTTTATCAGGCATCATCCTATTATTTATTTACTCTGAGATAGGTCCTCTTTTGCGTAGGCCAGGCTGGACTTAGGCTTGAGACCCTAGTGCTATCACCATGCCTGCCTTTCAGACTATCTTAAAGCCTTCCTTCCCATAAAACTTAAGACACCCCTGGCCCAGTGAGCGTAGGCCATCATAACCATTTCAGGCTCATTTTCCCCATGTAAGCAGAAGTGACTAGGTAACGCCACTCTCAGAGAGCATGGGGATTCCAGAACTTACTCTTTTGTCGAGGAGTACCCAGGTTCCTGATTGGGTTTTTAGCAGCTTCAAACCTATTCAGACATCTAGAATCCAAGAGGAATGTCAGAAAATGTTGAGCTGATCTCAGAGGTGGCTCAGGGAGACATAGGCACCAAGAGAAACACCAAGGTCTACACCAGATATGCACTAGACCTTACCTGCCAGGTCTGCACTAAACCAGAACAACCTCTACAGGGAATGGGTCTGTTTGGGCCCTGGCCTCAGAGAAAAGGCTAGAAAGGGCTTTGTCCCCTGGGCTGAAGCTGACACGCTCTCTGAAGGAGGCCATGGCATGTTCCCTGCTCACAGCTTCATGTGTTCGATGAATTTGTCATAACTGGAAAGACCCCAGTTTCCACATAAATTCCCGTTCCAGTTCAGTTGCCCACATAACCACAGTCGGGTTAATTGCGTGTCCATCAACAAGCTGAGGGAGCACACGGAGCCTTCCCACCACCATAAGCATGCATTCCTGAACTCTGGGCACCCTGCTCCATTGCTTCTCTGTGGGCAAGACTGGGTGTGGGCTGCTGCCTGCAAAAGCCAAGAGGCCAAGGCTGTGCTAGTGTATGGCCAGCCTGCTCTCCTACGGGCTGTGTCCATTGGCCTGCCTTTCCTTGTGAGCCCCATTCTCAGTCCTCCCATGGATGTATGGGACAAGCTGGTAAGACTTCGCAGGGTCCTCTGTCCAGTAAAATTCACCCCAGAGATGGTGTGTCCCCACCAAGCAGCTCCATAACTAGGGAATCTCTCTTCCTTTTTCACCCCATTGTACAAGAAGGCATGAAGGAAGGCACGCCGGGACAAGTTCGCCACGGTTGGCCTGGATACCAGCACAGAGCCTAGAGTGAGGTGGGTTGAAGGAGACACATAAAGGATGTTGGGAATCAAGTGAAACACAGGAAACAGGGAAGCTGGGTAAAAGATCTTCAAAATACTGAGCCACATGGGCTGTAAATGCTGTCACTGCCAAGGCCAAGTGTGCTGCCTGTGCTTCTGATGGACATTTCAGGAGGAGCTGTGCACATCCGGTTGGTTCTTTTTTTTTTTTTTTTTTTGAGACAGGGTTTCTCTGTGTAACAGCTCTGGCTGTCCTGGACTGGCTTTGTAGATCAGGCTGGCCTCGAACTCACAGAGATCCGCCTGCCTCTGCCTCCCAAGTGCTGGGCTTAAAGGCGTGCGCCACCACGCCCCGCATCGGGGTGGTTCTTGTACTTCAGAATCTTTTACATCATTGCAAAAAGTTTTTAAGATTTGTTTATTAAGCCGGGCGGTGGTGGCGCACGCCTTTAATCCCAGCACTTGGGAGGCAGAGGCAGGCGGATCTTTGTGAGTTCGAGGCCAGCCTGGTCTACAAAGTGAGTCCAGGACAGCCAGAGATATTCAGAGAAACCCTGTCTCGAAAAACCAAAAAAAAAAAAAAAAAAAAGATTTGTTTATTTATTATGTATATGAGTGCTTTGTATGATTGTACACCAGAAGAGGGCATCAGATTGTGAGTGCCATGTGGTTGCTGGGAATTGAACACTGGTCCTCTGGAAGAGCAGCCAGTGCTCTTAACCACTGAGCCATCTCTCCAGCAACCTGTCCTTCAAGTTTTTGGAAAAACAAAACAAAAACCAAACAATCTGTAGATCTGAGATGTAACTCAGGGGTAGAAAGTCTACTTAACATGAATGAGTTCACAGCCTGGGTTCCATTCCCTCTCCAGCACTGGGGATGGGGGTGGGGATGGATGAATGGATGGATAGATAGATACATACATACATACACACATAGATTAGATGATAGATAGATGAAAGATGGATAGATAGATTGATTGATAGATGATAGATACATAGATAAAAAGTGGGGGGGGGGGCTGGTCAGAAGGTTCACCAGGTAAAAGTGTTTGCTTCACAAGCCTGAGAATGTGGGTTTGATCCCTAGGACCCTTGTGCCTGGGAACCTGTCACCTAGCCCTTGTCTTATCAACAGAGCCATGACTGACTCAGGTTAATGACTGGATCCCTGGGTACCTAGATGGCTGAGAATTTGGGTGTATGGATACCTGGATACTTGGTGAACTGCCGGGGGCACAGCAAAAGGGAAATGAGGGTGTAGCAAGAATGATCCCAGAAGTCACAATGAAAGCATCTAAGGGTATCCCTCAACAGCAGCCAGGAGTTCTGGTGCATGCCTGCCACCCCAGCGTCAGGAGGTAGAGGCAGGAGAATCCTAAGTCACCCTTAGCTAGAGCTGGAGAGATGGCTAAGTGGTTAAAACCAATTGCTGCTCTTACAGAGGTTCCAGGTTCAATTCCTAGCACCTACATAGCTGCTAACAACCGACTGTAACTCCAGTTCTAGGGGTTCGGACGACCTCTTCTGATTTCTGTGGGCACCAGGCACATGTGTGATGCACATACATACATGTAGGCAAAACACTCTAAAAATAAATACATTAAAAGTTCACTTATGGGGACTGGAGAGATGGCTCAGAGGTTAAGAGCACTGGCTGCTCTTCCAAAAGTCCTAAGTTCAATTCCCAGCAACCACATGGTGGCTAAAAAAAAACATCTATAATGAGATTTGATGCCCTCTTCTGGAGTATAGGCATACATGTAGGCAGAATACTGTATACATAATAAATAAATCTTAAAAAAAAAAGTTCACTTATACAAAGTTACTCTTGGCTACACCACAGGTTTGAGAACAGCCTGAATAATATAAAATCCTTTCTCAAAACAGCAAAATGGAGGGTGGGGCTGGAGGGACAGCTCAGCAGTTAAGAGAACTGGCTGCTCTTCCAGAGAACCTGAGTTCAATTCCCAGCTCCCACATGGTAGTTCACAGCCATCTACTAACTCCAGTTCCAGCAGATCCAATGTTCTCTTCTGGTCCCCAGACGTCAGGTGCCAAGTGGTGCACAGTCATACATATACATTAAAAATTAAAAAGAAAAAAGAAAGAAAAGAAAGGGCGGGGCATGGTGGTGGCACACATAACTTGTCATAACTTGAAAGGCCCCAGTTTCCACATGAATTTTCGCACACTTTTAATCCCAGCACACAGGAGGCAGAGGCAGGCAGATCTCTGAGTTTGAGGCCAGCCTCGTCTACAGAGCAAGTTCCAGGATATCCAGGGCTACACAGAGAAACCCTGTCTCAAAATCCAAACCAAAACCAAAACCACAGAGCCAAGGGGTAAAGTGTATGAGGTCAGGCCCCCCTGGGCTCTGCCCAAGCCTTCCATAGACTGACGGTTTTATGCCTCATTGGTGACAGGAGCTGGCCAGGGCTGACAAGAGGGAGCAGTAGGGTGATCCACACTTCAACGGACAAGCCTGATGGCTTCTCAGGTACCCGATGGCTATTCAGGTAACAGTGAGTCTGTTCTGCCCTGGCCTGGCCTGGAGAAGAACAGGTAGGCTATCTGTTCTGCCCTTGTGGGGCTACTCCAGAGTTTCAGGGCCCACAGTGGTCCCTGAACACACTGACTAGAGACCGCAGCAGCTTGGGGAAGGAATAGCCCAGGAGCCCATGCAGAACAAGGGTGCTGGTGTTCTTCTGCAGCAAAGGTAGGGTCTTGCCCACAGCTCTGTGAGAGAGCCAAGTGTGAGGAGGTGATTTACAAGTCACCACTGAGCCTCACCTCTACCAGACTTATCCAGGTAAGCTTAGGCACAGTGTGGAATCCTGAGGCTGCTGGATTCCTTCTGCTCCCCACATCTTCTCTCTGGGAAGAGCGTAGGGTCATAAGGCTTCAATCCCACAAACTCTGCTAGCCCTCCCTAGAACAGATATATGTCTCTCAAGGGGACAAGAGCTGCCTCTCAGCTATCTTGCCAAACCATTCATTCTCACAGTGCCAATAGAATGCTTCTTACTCTGGACACCTGAAGAAAGGGAGCCTTAGCTCCTACATGATGACAGACATTGGGCTTAAAGAAAAATGGGGTCAGGAGAAATGGCTCTGTGGTTAAGAGCACCTGTTGCTCTTGCAGAGGACCCAGGTTCAGCTTCCTGCACCTACATGACACTCACAATCATTTGTAACTCCAATTCCAGAGGATCTGAAGACTCTTCTGACCTATGCAGACACTGTGAGTATCATATACACACACACACATGTAAGAAAAACACCCACACACATAAAAACTACACACACACACACACACACACACACACACACACACACACATATGTAAGTAAGTAATTTTTTTTTTTTTGAGACAGGGTTTCTCTGTATAATTTCCCTGGTTGTTCTGGACTTGATTTTTACACCAGGCTGGCCTTGAACTCAGAGAGATCTGCCTGCCTCTGCCTCCTGAGTGCTAGGATTAAAGGCATGCACCAGGCCCAGCTGTAATTTTTATTTTATTATACTTTTTGTAGGGATGTTTTGTGTGCATATATGGCTGTGCATCACATGCACACAGTGCCTGGGAAGCAAAAAAAGGGTGTTGGATCCCCTAGAACTGGAGTTGTGGATGTTTGTGAGCCACCATGTGGGTGCTGAGAATTCAACCTGGGTCCTCTGCAAGAGTAACAAGTGCTCTTAACCTCTGTATCATCTCTCCAGACCCCACAAAAAAAGTCCTTAAAAAAGGTTAAAATACCTGCCCCTAGAGGCATTGCAGATGTGACTGCTATGTCACATGTACATCAGTAGGTGGCAGAGAGGAGAGAGGCTATATCTACATTCAGTGCTCTGACCTATGAACATTTGAATGAATAGTAGCCTAATATTTCTGAAAAAAAAAATCAAGCTGGATACCAACACCACTTTGGCACCACGGGTAGCCTGTGATGACTACCAGACCAATACCAGGCAAGCACCAGATGGGCTCTCAGGACAGGAAACAAACCAGAAACCAGAAGAACTCTGCCTGGCCCTGGATATGAGGGTTGTGGGTGAGCCAGCCCTGCCTTCTGTCTGCTATGTAATAGTGTTGGCTAGGGAGAGATCCCCTCACCTCCCTTTTGCCCTCACCACCATTGGCCGACAGGAGAGCTCGTCCAGATGGAGGTCACAAGAGCAGGAGAGGTGTCCCTGTCCCCACTTGCTGCAGCACTCAGGAGAGCAGGACCTACACCTTTCCTGGGTAGCACACTACAGCTGGCCCTGGATATGGGGGTTGTGGGAGAGCCAGCCCTGCCTTCTGTGTGCTATGTGGTGGTGTTGGCTAGGGAGAGATGCCCTCCCCTCCCTTTTGCCCTCACCACCATTGGCTGACAGGATATCTGGCCCAGATGTGGTCACAAGAGCAGGAGAGCTGTCCATGACCCTCACATGCTGCAGTACTCGGGATAGCAGGCCCTGGACCTTTCCATAGTAGAACTGGCCATGCAAGTGGTGTTTGCAGGTCCAGAACCAGGGGCTTTGAGTTGGCCCACCCCAACATCTACCCCATGGATGAACTGCTGGAGTGCAAGAAGAGGTCAGTTCCACAACCCAAAACTACAGGATCTCCATGACACAGGACAGTTACAGCATATCTGAGAGGAGTTCCAGTGAGGTTCCAGTACTGATGGAGTAGCGGAAACCAGGGGCCATGTACCAGACCAAGGAGTCATAATAATGAACATTTGCAAGCAGAATGTGTGGACAAAGTGGATTATTGTGAGACACACTGAGATACACTGCAGTTTCCACAATGAGCTGTTATTTTTTGTGCTGGGACAGATTGCAAGGGTGGAGGGTGGGCCTGGGGAGAGGTGGGAGATGGGAAGGACCAGGGTGCATGATGTGAAATTCACAAAATAAAATTTTTTTCAATTAAAAAATGTTAAAGTATAAATTATTTAAATATATTTATATATTATCAATAAATATAATTTATTTATTTATTGGTGGGGTGTGTGTAATGGAGCATGTGGGAATCAGAGAACAACTTGTGGGAGTCACTTCTCTTCTTCCACCCTGTGCTCAAATTTAGATTGTCTGGCTGAGAGTATGTGTTACCTCTATCATCTGAGCCACCTTGCGTGCCCTCACCACAATTCTCTGTTTTTTGAGACGGGGTTTCTCTGTGTAACCTTGGCCATCCTGGAACTTTCTCTGTAGACAGTCTGGCCTGGAACTCAGAGATCCATCTGCCTCTGCCTCCCAAGTGCTGGGATTAAAGGTGTGCCCACCACCTGGCTTTCTTTTTTTTTTTTTGGTTTTTCGAGACAGGGTTTCTCTGTATAACAGCTCTGGCTGTCCTAGACTCACTTTGTAGACCAGGCTGGCCTCGAACTCACAGAGATCCGCCTACCTCTGCCTCCCAAGTGCTGGGATTAAAGGCGTGCGCCACCAACGCCCGGCAACCACCACCTGGCTTTCTAGCCACATTTTTTTTAAAGATATTTTTTGTTTTTTTTTTTTAATAATTTATTCATTTTTATTTTATGTACATTGGTGTTTTGACTACATGTGTTTCATCAGATTGTTTGGAACAGGAGTTACAGACAGTTGTGAGCTGCCATGTGGGTGCTGGGATTTGAACCCGGGTCCTCTGGAAGAGCAGTCAGTGCTCTTAACCGCTAAGCCATCTCTCCAGCCCCCTTTTGTTTTGTTTTTAAAAAGATTTTTAAATGTATTTTATGTATGAGTGCTCTATCTGCATCCACACCTGTAGCCAGAAGAGGGCATCAGATCACATTGTGTGGATGGTTGCGAGCCACCATGTGGTTGCTGGGAATTGAACTCAGGTCCTCTGGAAGAGCAGCCAGTGCTCTTAACAGCTGAGCCGTCTCACCAGCCCCTCTAGCTACATTTTTTTTTTTTTTTTTTGGTTTTTCGAGACAGGGTTTCTCTGTGTAACAGCTCTGGCTGTCCTGGTCTCACTTTTGTAGACCAGGCTGGCCTCGAACTCACAGAGATCCACCTGCCTCTGCCTCCCAAGTGCTGGAATTAAAGGCGTGCGCCACCACCGCCCAGCTTCTAGCTACAATTTTAAGAGTGAGCAAATGGGACTGGAAAGATGATGGCTCAGTGGTTAAGAGCACTGACCTCTCTTCCAGAGGTCCTGAGTTCAATTCCCAGCAACCACATGGTGGCTCACAACATCTATAATCAGATCAGGTGCCCTCTTTAGCCTTCAGGCATTCATGTAGGCAGAATAATGTTTACATAATAAATAAATCTTTACAAAAAAAAAGAGTGAGCAAATAAGAGTCATACACAGTAGTTCATGTCTGTAGTCCCCATACTTAGAAATCCCCATACTTAGAAGACCTGAGGCAGGAAGACAACCATAAATTAGACATAGTCTCAAGAAATAAGATATTGGATCCTGAGGAGCGATACTTTGTGTTGACCTCTAGCCACAATACACCCCACACATATGCATTTGTGCGCATACACACAACTAATACCAATGGGAACATAGCTGTCTTAGGTTACCTTTGCTGTGATAAAACACTATGACCAAAAACAACTTCAAGAGAAAAGAGTTTATTTCACTTCACATATACTTCCAGGTAACAGTTCATCATGGAGGGAGGTCAGGGCAGGAACCTGGAGGCAGGAGCTGATGCAGAGGCCGTGGAGGGGTGCTGCTCACTGGCTTGCTCCTCATGGCTTCCTCAGCCTGCTTCCTGTAGAACCCAGGACCACTAGCCAAGGGATTACACCACCCAAAATGGGCAAGGCCCTCCCCCATCAATTACTCATTAAGAAAATGCCCCACAGCTGGATCTTATAGAGGCATTTTCTCAACTGACATTCCCTCCTTTGAAATGACTCTAGTGTGTGCCAAGTTGACACAAAATGACTTCATTACTTGATTTTGTTTCCTCAAATGACAACATAAATTTCCAGGAAGAATATGCAAATATGGGGCGGAATAGATGGCTCAGCAGTTAAGAGCACTGGCTGCTTTTCCAGAGGACCCAGGTTTGATTCCTACCACCCACATGGTGGCTCACATCCTTCTGTAACTTCAGGTCCAGGGGATCTGACACCCTCTTCTGGCTTTTGCAGACACCAAGCACACATGTAGTACACACACATACATACACACACGACACCTATACAGATAAAACAATATAATTAAAAATACATATTATTATAAATTATATATGGGAAACCCAGCATCTGAGACCAAGGAACTGCATGAATATGGAGCAGACAGAGAGCAAGGCTGCCACATGACAAGCATGCTGGAGAAGCAGGAGAGTGGACATCAGTCTGAGGACACCCTCGGCACCCGAGGCAGCACCCTGCCCACACCCTGGTTCTGGGTTTGCAGCCTCAGCAACCGTGAGGAAATGATTTCTTGTTGACTAATCTGCAGTCTGTGGTCATCAAAAAGGTTTTATTTATTTATTGTTTGTCAACCGTGAGGAAATGATTTCTTGTTGACTAATCTGCAGTCTGTGGTCATCAAAAAGGTTTTATTTATTTATTGTTTGTTTGTTTAATGTGTATGAATATTTTACCTTTAAGTGTTCATGTGTCAGAAAGTTGAGGCCAGGAGCCCTGGCAGGGAAGGGACTCCAGGGCTTCATGCAGCCTGGTGCTCAGTAGCCACACAGCTGCCAGCCCAATGAGCTAGGACACAGCTTGAGGCATGGATACAAGGAGGAGACATGAGAACCCGTGCAGGTCACCAACTTTCACCATAGCACCAGATCCAAGAGCCACTGCTCAGGCCTCCTTTGGGGGTCCCAGGGTGACTCCTTCCCAGAGATGCCTTCCTCGCCAGGCTTTCTGACGCCACCCTGACCTGCTTCGTGGTGCCCCCTTGCTGACCTCCTCCTGCCTGAGGCTGCATCCTGTCAGTTCCCGCCGGCCCTTGTCCTGACCCTATCCCCACCGCTGCTTTCCATTCCCTGTGACAGCCCTAAGTTCCTTTCCCCTGCAGGGAGGGTGCACTTTACACCCCAGCTCCTGACCTCAATCTGGTGGCCAACCACACAGAGCTCAGGTCTCTCAGAGGCTCCCCAACTCTTGGCCCACAGCTCACTGAGCCACTGCCTCGGATGATCAGGCCCAGGGCTGCAGGTATGGGGACCGCAAGTCTTCCAACCCCTGCACTCCTGAGGTCACTAGAAAGGACACAAAATTCAGTCCTAGCCCTGGCTCTTCCTAGGCCCAGCATCCTCTATCTCCCTGACTATCAGATGTCCCTCTGTTGCCCTGTTGCTTAGCATGACCCTCCCACTTATTCCAAAGTGCTGTCCTCTTGTACCCAATGGCCTGCCCTGGCTCCCTGTGTTTCAGTCCCAGAGCTAGAGGCCTTGGTGGCCACCAGGATCTCTGGAATCCAGCCATTTTGTCCCTCCAGGCCGATATTTCGCCCTCTCCCCTCCCTGTCCCATAGGAAGGTACCTGGCCTCCTTCGCTTCTGGAACCCTCAGGGCCTCTGCTCCCCGGAGCACTCCCCATTCCCTGCCTGCTGTTCACCTCCTGCAGCTGTCCGCAGGTGTCAGCAGACTTGACTTAAATGGCAGGCACCATATTGCTTGCCAGACACCAAGCAGCCCCAGCTTGTGGGCTTCGTTCATGATCTGGCCTCACTTCGTCATGAGCTCCAGTGTCTGGTTCCATGTGGGGTCCCTCTTTTCTGTCCACACATCAGGCCCACAAGGCCCTAGGTGCATGAGAACTGACTGTGCCCTGGGGACAGAAAGGCATGCCCCTTTCCTACAGCTGTCTCCTCAGGACGGACCTCAGGAGACCCTGCTTGGGACAGTTCTGGAGTAGGGGGCTGGGAGTCCTTCCTGGGTCAGGCTAGGTGGAGAGGCACTACTTAGAAACTGCAACAGGCCGGGCAGTGGTGGCGCACGCCTTTAATCCCAGCACTTGGGAGGCAGAGGCAGGCGGATCTTTGCGAGTTCAAGGCCAGCCTGGTCTACAAAGTGAGTCCAGGACAGCCAGGGCTACACAGAGAAACCCTGTCTCGAAAAACCAAAAAAAGAAAAAAGAAACTGCAACAGGGTCTTGGCCAAGCCTTCAACTGCCCAGTCGGCGGCTCAGCTCACCGCCGCCGGAGGATCACACAGAGGAGGGGATGCAGCCACTCTGAAGGGATGAGCAGAGCAGACACATGGGGCCAGGACACTGATGAGCTTCTTAGCCTGCCTGCAACCTCTTTCTGAGGCCCCTCTGCTTAAGCCTGTGGGTGGGCTTTGAGTAGCCAGTAAAGGCCCAGATGATTGGCACAAGAACAGTCAAGTAGCACCGGTGGACGGGAGGGCGGGTCCAGGAAGCCAGCCCTCCCCCACCTGCTGATCTACAACAAAGACCGCAGCGTTGCCGCAGACAGCCCCGCTCTTCATTCCAGGCGCCTCCTCAGCTGGACAGTGACAGGGAAAAACTGCCCTCAGTCCATATCACACATACATACGTATGTGGAGCATGTACCAGAGGTGAAAAATAAACCCCAAATCTAGAATAAAATATAGGAGCTTTGCCAGACATTGTTTTCAGCAGAGATTTCTGCTGAGGGACACCAGTGGCAGCAGCCACGAAAACCAGAAAACCAGACTGGAATGGAAGAAGAACTTGAAATCCAGGCTGACAAGATGGTTCTGTGGGTAAAAGTGCCTGCCACCAAGCCTAATGACCTGAACTGGATCCCCAGGACCCACATGGTGGAAGAAGAGAACCAGCTCTTCCAAGTTGTCCTCTGGCCCCCATCCATGTACCTTGGCATGCATACACATACAGACACACAAATAGATAAATGTAATAAATTTGTAATGATTTATTTTTATTTTATGTGCATTGGTGTTTTGCCTGTATGTAAGTCTGTGTGAGGTGTCAGGTCCCTTGAAACAGGAGTTGCAGACAGTTGTGAACTGCCACGTGGGGGCTGGGAATTGAACCCAGGTCCTCTGGAAGAGCAGCTGGTGTTCGTAGCTGCTGAGCCATCTCCAGGCCCTGTGATTAATTTTCTTTTAAATGTTAGTAGTATAGCTGAGTAGTAGAATCTCCACCTAACAATGCACTAAGCCCTGGGTTTGATCCCTGTCACCATAGGGCAGGGAAACATTGGTCCGCTAGGCCAGTGAAAAGGTGAGCCACACATTTCCTTCCTCCCTGTTTATCTTACAAGGTTTCTCTGTGTAGCCCTGACTGTCCTGGACTCACTTTGTAGACCAGGCTGGCCTTGAACTCACAGAGATCCACCTGCCTCTGCCTCCCAAGTGCTGGGATTAAAGGCGTGAGCCACCACCCCCAGCAATTACAGACAGCTCTGAACTGCCATGTGGGTGCTGGGATTTGAACTCTGGTCCTTTGGAAGAGCAGTCAGTGCTCTTAACCGCTGAGCCATCTCTCCAGCCCCCTTCCTGTTTATCTTGATAGGTGGGCAGAGAGATGAGAGATGTTTGGTCAAGATTTTGCATCCATACTATGCCAAGAACTCCTACAGATCAGTAAGAAACCAACAAAGCAACCATTTTGTAGACCGAAAAGGCATCAAAATGGCTGATAGGCAGGTGAAGAAACAGCCAGCCTTGTCAGTCATTAGGGAAAGAACTCTTTCCCAAGGAAATTTCTTCATATTCCTTAGAACAACAAAGCTAAGAAAGACAATTCTGAGTCGGCGACCACCAAGAGTCATCTGGTAACTTCTCCACATTCTGATGCCTGATGGTGACCCAGCTGCCCCACTCCTTACTGTAGTTAACAGGAGACAGCTTATTTTCTATGTCACCTTGACTAGAAGACTCTGGGTGTGTCTAGATGACATCACCCTTTGAGGGGGTGCAGGTAGACTGAGCGCAGTGCCTGCCCCTCCTGGTGGGGGTGGGCCACATGCAATCAGTTGAAGTAAGAACCAAATGGAACAAAAATGCTGATCCTTTCCAGAGTAAGCGGGACTTTCTTCCAGTCTGATGGAGCTGGAACACATTGCACCATCTGCTGCCCTGCACTGTGGAACTTATCAACTTATAATCACACAAGACAAGTCCTGTTAACAAGCCTCTTTATGTGGACATCAGCACGGGTGTCGGGATAGCTCATGTTAGTCATGTCTGTCCAGAGAACCCAAAGATAATCCGTAAGTCAAACAAAAGCTTATGTGACCAAATAAGAGTGAATTTACCATCTTCAGCCCTACAGGACACATGTGCCGCCTCAGAGTTCTGGACGCTGAAAGCCTGAAATCCATTTGTGGGGAGGCTTGGGTCCTCCTGGAAGCCCGGAGGGACATTCTTTCACACTGCCTCCAGGTTTCAGGAAGGTGTGGGATCTTTGCTTTCCTTGGTTTGAAGCTGCCCACTCCCACCCGGCCTCATACCCAAGGGCCTTTTCTCCCTCCCTCAATCTTCTCCGGGAGAGTAGGAGAAGGGAGAACCTCTTATCACATGTTTGCTTTGCCAGGCTTCTGGGTCTATTCTCTGTGCACAGACTCCTTCCTCTTTCAGAGGCTGAGAATCCTTAAAGCTTCCTCCAGAGACTGGAAAAAGTGTGGCAGGGAGCTGTGCTTCCGCCAGATGCTGGCCACAAAGACAACAGCAGTGGCCACGACATTCAGTAGCTGGGCAGTGACTCACATCTGCAGTCTCAGCATGTGGGAGACTAAGGCAGGAGAATTGCAGCAAGTTCTAGGCCAGCCTGGGCTACATAGTGAGTTCCAGGTCAACCTAAATTACTTAGGGAGACCAAAATAGAAAAGGTAAAAAGACTAATTTTAATTATTTCTAGGAGCTGATGAGATGGAGAGTGGTTACCTACAAGTACTCAAATCCCAGGTTCAGCTGAAGCACATCAACAGCGTGTGTGGTGAAGGCTGGGAATCTTGGCACTTGGGAGGGGGAAAGCAGGAGGCTCAGGATCTCTTCAGTTATGTAGACAGCTTTAGGCCAGTCTGTCATACACGAAAACTTTCTTCAAAATATAGGGTAGGTGTGGTGGTGCCTATGTTTAACCTCCTCAGCACTACAAAGGCAAAGGCAGCAGGAGCTCTGTGAGCTTAAGGCCAGCATGGCCTTCATCATGAAATCCTATTTCCCCCCCCAAAATTAACTAACTAAGTATGAAACAACTCCAAAGTCATGACTCTGGGCCTGGTAGGAATGAGGGAGAAAGGGCTGATAGAGATATAAAAGATGGCATAAAAAAGGGAGACGGTGATCAGAACATATACATACACACGCATGTATGTATGTATATGTATAAAATTGTCAAAGAACAAAATTAATCAACACAAATTTAAATGAAATCAATATCAATTAATTAAATAAATGCAGCACTCACCTTAGCGTAGTCACCCAGGGTTCAAGGCTGGGGCTGGAGGTCACAGTGACCCCTTGGCTAGGCCTCCAGCCCAAAGCCTGGTTGTCCCTCACAGGCTGTGTAACTGGGAAAAATTGCTCTTCCTCTTGGGCCCCACTGTCCCCACATGTTCACAGAAGGCAATCTCTCTACATGCTGCAGGTACAATCAGCACACTGAAGGGAATTTTCTCCTGGTGGAGGAGGTGGCTCAGGCCTTCCCAGCCAGTCAGGACCTTAGAGGGTCATTCTGATCACCAGCCTTTGGAAGCATGCCAGGCCTCTAGACTTCTATCCAGAAAGAAAAGGAAGTCACATTCGGTGTCTTGTTTTACCAAGGAACTAGCCAGGCAAGAGAAAGTGTGTGTGTGTGTGTGGGGGGGGGGCTTTGTTTTGTTGGAGAAAGGGTCTCACCACAGCCCAGGCTGGCCTGGAACTTATTATGTAGGTCACGCTGGCCTTGAATCCAGGTGGCCCTCTGGTGCTGGGATCATGAGGGTATACCACCATGCCCGTCTGAGAGGTGGTAGGTAATTCAAGAGCAAGAGCCCCAGAGGTCCAGGCCTAGTCGAATCTGTCCAGTTCCCTCTGCCTTCTTTTTTTTTTTTTTTTTTGGTTTTTCGAGACAGGGTTTCTCTGTTTAACAGCTCTGGCTGTCCTGGACTCGCTTTGTAGACCAGGCTGGCCTCGAACTCGCAAAGATCCGCCTGCCTCTGCCTCCCAAGTGCTGGGATTAAAGGCGTGCGCCACCACCGCCTGGCTTCCCTCTGCCTTCTATAGCTGAACCTCAGCTGCAGAAAAACAATGCCCTGCCTATTGGGTGCCTGGAGGTAGAGGGGACCTGGAGAAGCCACTGAGCACTCAATTGTCCTCAGGACAGTTTTACATAGTAAAGGCAGTGTTCACCCAAAACGCCAAAGGCTGATTTGTAGAAATGTGTGGAAGGAGGCAGAGCCCCTGTACCTAGGTGTCCCTGGAACCCAGCTTCGGCTGCCCTTTCTAGGGGGAGAAGCCAATCTGAAGTGCTTATATTCCATTCTAGAAACCTACACATTTTCTAAGCCTTGCCCAGACTGAATTCCCCCCAGCCCCTGCCCACCCTTACCTGTTGGGGCAGGTCTGGGGACCTGTCGTGTCCTAACCAGTTGGTGGACATGGCCTGCACAGGGTGAATCCCTAGTTCCCAATCACAATCTCTCTGTTTCAGGGAAACATATTCACACTCCAGGAAACTTAACACAAGGTTTATTCTCTCCAGTCCTGGGGCCACAGTCCTAAGTGAATGAGTCAACACAAACAACATTCCACCTCACCTCCTTCAGGAAGACCCTTCTGCAGACAGTCCTTCCTGATGCTTCCAGTCGCTGGTGGGCCCAGAGCCCTTACCTTGTAGCTGTATCACTGTACTCTCTGTCTCTGTATCTCTTCCAACCCCCACGGAGGGCCTTCAAGGCTTCCAATCTCCCTCTGTTTCTCCCTTACATCTTCCCTCATTACCAGACCCTTACTTATCTCAATATATTTGAAAAGAACCTTTTGCAGTTAAAGTCAGGCACAGGTTCCAGTGGACTTATGTTTTTCTTTCTTTCTTCCTTTTTTTTAGTTGGGAGGGGTGCCATTTACTCCCTACAGCAGGGCCTGAAGCACATACCTGAGACTCCAGCATGTGGGTGCACTCCCTTGCTTATAATTTTGCAAATAAGTTCTTGCCCCAACCTCTGGGGCTTCCTAATCTACCTGAAACCCTTCCAACTGGAGATGACCAGCCAATCCTGAGCAATGGCCATACATACAACATACATACATACATACATACATATATATATATACATATATATATATATATATATATCATGGAGTAGCAGACATTAGGAATGTTTCTAGTGTTGCCTGTGGCTATGGGGTTACCACCAAGAGATAGGTTTAAGAGCTGTAGCCAGCCGGGCGTGGTGGCGCACGCCTTTAATCCCAGCACTTGGGAGGCAGAGGCAGGCGGATCTCTGTGAGTTCAAGGCCAGCCTGGTCTACAAAGCAAGTCCAGGACAGCCAGGGCTGTTACACAGAGAAACCCTGTCTCGAAAAACCAAAAAAAAAAAAGAGCTGTAGCCAAGTTACTGGCAGTCAGAGGGACAAGCCTGGACAGGAGCTGGGAAGCAGGACAGACAGCAAGGGCCTGACTACAGAGGAGGGTGGTGTGCCCCGGAAGGAAACAGGATGGTTGGGGAGGTTTTTTTTGCTTTTTGAGACAGTGTCTCTCTATATAGCCTGGGCTGTCCTGAAACTTGGTATGTAGACCAGGCTGGCCTTGAACTCAAGAGATCTGCCTGTTTCTGTCTCTCAAGTGTCGTGATTAAAGGCGTGTGCCACCATGCCTGGCAGGATAGTTGTTCTTACCAAGAGAAAAACTGGCAAGAAAGAGCAACTGGTCAGGCAGCAGAGCTTCCCAATGTAAGCAAAGACTGCCCATCTACCTTGTTCCTTTAACTTCGGCCGACCTGGACAGGGAGGATGAGTTGAGAGGCCCTCTGTTCTCCCAGTCAGTTCCTGGCAGACCTGGGTTTTGTGTCTCTGCCTCTTGTGTGCACATGCTAGTCACAGCCTAGTCACCCTGTGTGACTGAAGACAATAAAGGGCCTCTTCCAGGACAGCCAGATTACCAAGGGGCTTGAGAAATGGGAGAGTGGCATGTGGAATAGAGAAGAGGTGAGTTTTTTTGTAGATCCCTGCTTCTGGTGAGTCTGTGGATGTCTGCTGTGGCCTTGGGGGATGCCGAGGAGGGACAAGGTCTCAGGTGTGGGGTGGTCACGGCAGCTCAAGACCTTGTGGGGCAGACCTGCTCTCCACTCACACATGGTTACTCTGTCCTCCCCCATGTGGGGATAGGCTACCGGTGTCACTACAAGAGCCACTCACTTTTCTGTTTCCAATTTCCCACCTTGAACTTTGGACCTGAGGTTTATTGATAATGTGAATTACCTGGTATAGGAGGAAATTCCAGGATCACCAGGGCAGGGCCCTTGTCCTCCCCCACTCCTGTGGAAAAGCCCCACCCAACTCTCAGTCTCATTCCCCTACGGCTGGGTAATTCCTCTATACCTGATTCACCCGGTCACAAAAGAGGAATGTGAACAGCTGGTAGCATGAAGAACCTGTGTAAGCCTCCACTAGCATTTTGGGGTCTGGTTTGTGAAGTGGTGTAAGGCTGGGCTCCACTCAAGACAATCCCGTGCTCTCGTCTGAGTTACGTAGGGCTCCCTAAGTCAGTGTTAGATGCTGAGCCAGTGGCCACTAGGCCGTTTTGGGTTCCACTGGTGCAGCCTGAATCTTGGTGCTCGGTGTTCACAGGGCTGGGGTTGCGTGACCTTGGCTCATGTCTGTCCAGGTCTCATGTGTCCTCCCTAGGTGGGTCTGTGGGAGCAAGCCTTGGCTCCCTCCTTTCTGTGTGCAGGGCCTCCTATGCTCCCATGGAAACCTTTACTAAGAGGGTTGGGGCCTTGTGTCTGGCACTTCCTCTTGGCCAGTGAAGAGTGGCAGTGGGCCCTATCCTCTCTTCCCAGTCACCTTAGTGGCTCCTTAGATTCCAAGTTTCCCTGTCCTTCTTGGGGTTTTGACAGTCGCCTGTGGTGCTCACACTTCAGGCCACCTCCACGTCCTGAGTGTAGTCAACGACCCCCAGAGCTCACATCCACTTCCTGACAAAAATCCTACAGGGCCTCCACACTGGGCAATGGTTGGGGCCAAACTATCACCAGTCACAGGACAGGCATGAGACAGGAAGGCAGAACATGGGCACACCCACAAGGGTGTGGAGGCCTGTGAAGGCTGCGCAAGGGACCCCGGCCTTACTGAGGCCCACCACCTCTGGCAGTTGCTAACTGCATGGTTCCTATGGGCCGGCTGAGCAGTCCCATCTTCTAGGCAGTTCTGAATCTATGGGACTGCTCCTCACCTCTGAAGCACTGATGGGGACCAACCATAGCCTGAAAGACCAGGAACCAAAAGTCCCCAGTACAGTGAATGCCTGCTACCCTTTTGGTCTCACCTGGCATATTTGTACATTACTGGTTTGTTGTGCTCAGGTTCATGGTCAGGAACTTCAACCTTGCTGAGACACCTCTCTTTGTGCTTAGAAAACAGCTCTGTCACTAGCTACACAGTGGGGAAGTAGGAAAAGGATTTGTTTGCACCTCCCCTGAAAACCTTCTCGATGTGGTGGGAGCTAATTTAGGCACCTGAGGGGCTTTTGGGGCAAAAAGGAGGCTGGAGGAATAGTGACTGCACAGGGCTCCCCAGGAGGATAGTGAAGGCACAGGACACGCCGTTAGCAAGCCACTGACTTCTAGGCCTGCACATTTTCTGGGGTAGTGCTGACTGATTGCTTCTGATTACAAAATAAAACATTTCAAGAGAAACTTGAGAAATATGAAAACTGATAAAATAAAACTCACCTATCATCTCAGTACCCTGGTACAGTTAGTTCACAGGGTCCTTGGACTGTTGACCCAGGAGTGGACCATTCACTACAGTCTGAGCTCCCAGGGTCCCAAGTTCATCTCCTCTCATCCTTCACTAACAATGCAGGGAGGATCCCTCTTTCTAGACCAGGCCCATAAGTGCCATTCATCACCTTTCATCATCTTCCCACTCTTCCTCCAGGAAGCCCTCTAGGACTGAGCCCAGTAGATCTGGAGACAGCCCAAGGCCCTCGGCAGGTGGGTCCTTTATCAAGACTGAGGTTTGCCCAGTCTGCTCGGTGCCTGCCGGGAATGGGGCCTTTCTCTGGATGACCCAGAATTCCGAGGAGGAGGTGTGCTTGCTCCAAAATCTAGCCAAACCAGACTAGCTTTCTGTTGCCAGCTGCAGGTGAAATCTTAGGGAAAGCCGAGTAACTCAGCTGTGCCCTCTGCGGATCCTTCCATGGTTACTTTCTACCTCCACCGTTGGCTGCAGTCATTTTAACGGGAAAACTTGAATTTAACAACGTTGTTCCAGACCTCGGACCTCTCCTGTCTGCTCCAGGCCCATGGCGAGGGAGAATACAGCCAATGTCTGTTTAAGAGTTACCCAAGGCCAAAAAGCCAAAAGCAGGCAGCTCCTGTTCTGAGGCCCACTGATCCTGTGGTCCCGTGGTCACCACGGGGTGTGGGTTCGGACAAAGCCGTGTTCATCGAAGCTCTGGGGCTGATGACAGAGGCACAAGGACCCCATTCTCTGCTGTCCCCAGCTGTGTCCCCTCCCCCCATGGGCCAGACATCCTGGGAGCCCCCACCCTTGGGGCCAGGCTCAGCTGCAGGCACTCAGGGAAATTCACAAGGGGGCTGACTGGGAATAGGCGTGTGTGTGTGTGTGTGTGTGTGTGTGTGTGTGTGTGTGTGTGTGTG